>JBBPQV010000025.1:0-74969 GCA_038092675.1 Boletus rufocinnamomeus
TCGGTCTCGCTCACGCTCTGTCCATCGCCACCCCTCTCACTCTGCTCATCAGCTCCCCCACTATCCCCACTCCACACATTCCCACCACTCTCATGCCCACACTCAATCCTATGCCCATGGCTACCACACACCGCGTGAGCGCACCCCCTCTATGGGCGATCGCATTCGCAACTTCTTTGGCATGGATCATTCCGACCATCACCCTCATCACTACAATCAGCCTCAGCACCACCTTCACAGAGACGAACATCGCAGGCGTCATAATTCATTATCTGGCTTTAGAGATGACTCCAAACTCCACAGGGGCAACTCCACCCGCACGGGGCCTTGGTTCTTTGGCGCCGTTGATAACAGGCGCTATCTCGATGAGCACGGGAGAGAAATTGACCACCACGGAAGGGTCATTCACAGAATGTAACCTTTTTGTACCTATCTAGCTTACTGTCTAAATCGTAACCTGTACTGTACCCATGCCCCACCAATTTATAACCATGTACCTGTCTTTCAAAGCCGCAGTGGGCGCCAGTGGTCCCGGAGTCGACTTGCAACGTCCATCTCTGCTTGGACCAGTCCCGACAACCCGACACACCGTGGCCCCTCCGGGACACCTTGTAACAGTGCTCGTCCCTCCAAAAAACCAGGCTCGTCCTCTTCCGACTCTCCATCGCGCAAGCTTTCTTCGCTATAACAAATCGACCCATCGACGACTTCATCCTCGTACTCGGGAGAATCTTGTCCAGTCTCAGCCATACAAAACCAGGGCTGCTCAGAAAACTGTCCTTCCCCAGGATCGTAGTACTCGGCCTGTGACTCGAAATAACAAGGTTCGAAGCCCGATCCCCGCGCTCCGAGGTCGTCGCATTCCTGCACCAACGGACCATACGGACCGAAATCTTCCACAGGAATACCCTCTACGTCATCGGTGGCTAAACCAGCCAACGGATGCCAAGGTCGGCACGAATCCCAGGTCGTGCTTTGGTGAGGATGGTAATGCTCCACGGCACTGATGGATCGATCACCTTGACTCTCCACGACAGAAGACTCGAGGTAGCCACGATGTATTCCTATCAAGGGTTCCCAGGGCACATCCACGCGCGCGTAGCAATCGTCATACAGGGAAACGTCGCTCGGGAACTCGAGTGGGGCAATGTCGTAGCGGGTTTGGAACACTACCATGGGCTGCGGAGCACTGATCAGCGAGTTCATCGGCGACGCCACTCTGTGAATCGTCTGTACAGCCAACGCGGCGTCCCCGGCGTCTTGACCAGGGATTTGGGAGCCAAGTATATCGATACCATCATTCGATCTTGATGTCTGTAGGGAATCTGCCGCGAACCCCTGGACCAAAGCTGGCTTGGGTTCAATGAAATACTTGGATGCTACTAGGGGCAAATCGGACGGCTGGGTGTCAGCCGCACGGCGCCCTACCTGAGACGCCGAGTGGGAAGGATGGATCGATGGAACATCCACAGCGTGGGGAATGCTAAGCTGATCATGTTTATCCGAAATAGCCAACGGGGAGCTGCAGACTACGGGATGCCCTGACCGACTTCGGGTGACAGACAAGCTCGGAGTCCGGGTTTTGTTGCGGCGTTCCGGATACTCCTCTGCGACATTGATAGAAGCAGCCCACTCGGCCCCGCGGAGGTCGAGGACGATAGGAACAGAACCTGTTGCTCCAGGCTCGCTCGAAACATCGCACGCAGAGGAAGGAAGCTTGCTCTGTAGTTCGATGTCCCAGACCTCTGATTCAGCTGCTGTTCGAGTCGAAGCTTGTGGTGTTTTTACAGCGGGGGTTTCTGCACATTTGCCTCGATCCTTCTTTGTACGGTTCGTAGTACATATCTTTTTGGGAATGGGGTGGTTAGAAATCGAAGAAACCGAACTATCATCCGAATCATCATCGATCTTTGAATGGTCGGCAACCCGCTCACTCGGCTTGTTCAAAAACGCAGATTCAGAGAAAAACTCGTTTCTCGATGCTGAGTCCTTGAGCGCTGCACCCTTGATCACAACAACAGGATACTTACAATATTTCCCCGTTGCGGTCACTTTCTTTTTCGCCGACGCTCTCCCCTTGCTGAAAACACCAAGGGAAGGTGCTGGCTTCAGCTTTCGAGTACATGAGCGCACGGAACACAACATCCATTGAAACAACCAACCGTGAGCCTGTCCTTTGTGACATTCGTGGCGGAAAACCCGTACAAAAGCGCCAACGCGGCAGGCTTCTTCGCTTTATGGCCGTTCGCTCTTCCTTTCTTAGGGGCTGCGTCTTCGTCGTGCTTCTGCGGAGGATTTACGACGGCGCGTTTCTTTCTCTTGCGCTCTCGGCGATCCGCTAGTCCTACGTGTATTCAACACCGAGTCATCCAAAGGGATAATGGTACGAAGCACGTGAGAGTGACTTACTGGCCGCACGTTCGTTATCGGTGTCGATTGGGGTCGAGGCTTTCTTCCGTTTGGATCTCGGCTTGTCCTTCTTGCCCTGAGCAGGATGTTGAATGACTTGAATTTCCGATGATGCCTCCCCAGGCGGAGCGGGAGGTGGTCCAGGGCCCTTGTTTGGGGGTGCACCCGGTTCGGCACCCTGCGTTCGTGACTTGCTCCGTCCCGCGTGCACCGTGGGCTGAGATTGAGCGGCCTTGGCGTTCTCTGGCACCCGTGGACGGAGAACAGGGGTCTCGAATCCAAATTCATCACTCCGTAGCGACTTGGATGGCGTTCCATGGCGTTCGTTCAAAAGGTGCTCGACGGTCCGGGTGGTGTACGTGGGTAAATAGGCTTTCTGTCGTTCAACGTATTGTTGGACGAATCGATGCCTGTCTTGTCGGTCCATTCTGCCCGTCGCTGGTGAGGTTCTATCTGAGGGGCCCAGTGCCAGTTGGTGCCAGTGCCAGATGCCGACATCCTTCCATCTTTGCATGGATTGTTACGTACACCGACTAATACTTTAGCGTTCGCTCCGCGTTCTTTCGCTTAGCACAGTTTGACATTTCATTTTTTGTGAAACAACATACTGACAGCTCGTTCTGTAGGACTATCCCCGCACTGTACGCGTGCTCTGACTGACTGAACGCGTCCAAACAGGTTCCCAAAACGTCACATCACCATGAAACGTAGTGCTGCTGCCCTCGAAGACGGTAACGCGTCAAGATGCAGCAAACGTTCCAAGATGCGTTCTGAAATCCATTTTGGCGACGCGTCTCCACCTCCAATGACGGTCACTCCCCGTGAGATAGAATACAAACTAACTCCAGTGTTCGACACCTTTTGGCGGTTGGCAGCCGAAAGGCATGCCATCGACGAAAAGCGTCGCGCGGGCCACCCCCCTCCGTAAGCATAAGCATAGCCAAAAGCTTTGCAATTTCGCGTCTGACACGTCGTTGCAATAGCTGGACGAAGGATTCCATTCTTGCAAACTACAAGTTTTGCAATACCTTCCGGGTACTCGACCGGGTTAGCCAGTATATCGTTGCGGAAGTCATCGAAAAGGGTCCTCAGCGACGCGAGGAAATCACATTCCGCATCGTGCTCTTCAGCACGTACACCAACATCAGGACGTACGAAACCTTGCGCGAAAACATCGACCCGTTCACCTGGAAGGCCTATAAGCGCGCCAATTACGAGAGGGTCCTCCGTGGCTTGTACAACGAGGGGATCGCCATCTACACAGGAGCATATCAGAAACCAGCACCCGAACTGGGCTTCGCAGAGAATTTCATGAATCACCTGGCATTCCTGGAGGTCCTAATGCGGGAATTGCCCGCCCAGCTGCGAGACGCAAAGTATATGGCGGACGTCTTTGATTACCTGCGGACGTTCAAAAGCATGGGCGATTTTACCGCTTATCAACTGGTTCTGAACTTGTCCTATTCCGACGTCGTTAACTTTTCCGAGTATGACTTTGTTGTGATGGGTATCGGGTCCAGGAAGGGGCTACAGAGGTGCTTCAGCGCAACCATCCCTCGCGCGGTGGAAGTTGACATTGTTCGATGGATGCAGATTACCCAGTACGAACACTTTGCGCGTTTGGGTATCAAGTTCAATGGCCTTGGTCCCGACCACCTTCCCATGATGCTCTGTGACATCGAGCACACGCTATGCGAATTGGACAAATATGTCCGCAAGTGCAACAATGCAACCCCGGGTCGTCCATTCGGACCAAATGGAGATCTGGGCAAACCGCGACTCCCGAAGGCCTGGTCACACAGGTCCCGGGGTGTTCTTCGCATCAAAAATCAGGAGGAGGCCGAGGCGGAAGTTCTGGAGAAGTACGTCGTGGAGGCTATCAAGGGTCATCGAGTGGTGGGCGGTGTACGAGAGTTTCATGTCTTCTGGGAGGGATACCCTGATGACGAGGCTACATGGGAACCCGAGGATTCGCTCATGGAGGATGCACCGGACGTTGTTCGTAAATATCTGGAGACCGTCCAAGGTAGGGCATGTTCTTGAGCTTCATTGAGCAGTGACTCAGCCCCTTTCGTTACAGACAAAAGCTGAACAAGTTTGGGAATCTAGTTGAGTGGTTGGTGTGAGTGAGAGGGAGAGGGAGGGGAACGTAATGGTGACGGTGAGAATGGGTTATATGGATCGTGCTTTATCTATGCCGAATCCACGATACTCGGCTCTCTCGTGCAATTCACGTTGTGATAAAGTTTCATAGACTGGTTGATAAATGACTTATGATCAACGAAATTCGTGAGAACATCGTACAGAGCTCCGATTCCTAAACATCAAGTTACCGTGTGTACTATTACACCTAAACGTCACCCAACCCACGACACTATGCCGTGTATACGAAGAACAAATTCCTTGTGAGAAGAAAAAAAAAACTCCCATCAAATTCTCATCCAGAAGCTGATATAAAACGTCACTCACTGTTTATCCGTCAGATCGGCAAACGCATGACGGTCCCTTTCCCGCTGGACATCCGCATCACTCCATCCATGAAGTGCCTTTGCCTCCGCCAGCTTCTTCTGGCGTTGTTTGTTCAAGCGGATGTTGATCCAACGGAGGGTGTACGACACGAAGAGTTGCACGATCAAGAGTATCATGATTGCAGTCTTACCCGGGATGTATGCAGGGGCGTCCTTCGGTTGAAAAATCTCCGTGCCGATAATGTTGCCCAAACTGAAGGTCGCCATCGTCATCGCATTTATCGTAACCTTTTGACACGATAAGGGCATCAGAACGAACAGGAAAGAAGTGGGTGACCGACCTTTTTGGTATGACCGGCCGTGTTACTGGAATTATAGGCATAGATGGTCGACAAGGCGCTACCAAACGTTCCCGTCAGGTAGGATGCTGGGTATCGACTCAGCAAACGTGCAACGTGGGAAGAAGTCAATTTGTACCAAATAAAAGCACGCCCTTGTTTTGGCTCTGGTTCCCGGAGCCTTGCAGCCCAATCATGATCCCTGGCAGACAGATAGCATCGGGGAGAAAGCAGCTATCATAACGTTGTTGCTCACCTGCACCGACGATAGTAGGTACCAAAGCGATGGCGATGGGTACCATCCGCTCTTTCTGAGTAGAACATTAATCACGTCGACACCAATAGAAGATGCATGAGCCGTACCTTCTTGTCCGAATACCAACCGCAAAACAGAGTCATTATAGATAAGAGGACACCTGTGGGCGTAGCGAGAATCAACGTTTGCTTTGATCTAGACCCATCAATTCAAATCTCTAGTTGACTCGTTGCTTCTATGGTGACATACGTATATCCGAAGCTCCTGATGACAATGTTGCCAACTGGTAAAGCAACAGAAGTCAGCACTCTATCGAGATCGACTGTCACGGACCACCCTACAGTTACTCAGCGCGCCATTAGGAATACTCGCTGCAAAACGTGTCAATCATGCGATAAGAGGTGTCACAACACACATACTGAGCATCGTCGTCAATACCATCAACCATGTCCTGATGTCGGTAAGGGCCTCCTTGATTTGTTCCTTCTTAAAAGTCTTGTTTGCTGTCCCTACTTGATCGTCACGAACACGCTCCAAAGCAGCGATTCGCTCCTCTCTGCTCAGCATTCGGGCATGGACAGGAGAATCAGGAAGCCAAATCAACACAATGATCCCGACGACGATCGCCAACCCGCCCAAGAACAGGAAAATGATCTTGTATGTCGGAATAACTTTGCCGTCATAGAACGAAATGCCCTGTAACGTCGTCGTGAGCAAAGTCGCCGAATGTCATACGCTCGACTAACGTAAGCAACAAAGCCTCCAAAGACCCATGTGAGGCCATTCTGTGGGAATGTGAATGAATGCCTGCAGAATTAGTATGTGATGTCCTAACCATAACATAAAACCAAGAAATCCTAGTGGCCTAGACAGGTCATGAGTCATGTGCTCACAAAGCTTTGTGAGCCTCAGCGAACCTGTTCGTCCTTCTTGTAGAACATGGTAATAATCAAAACCAAGGAGGGGGCGACGCAAGACTCGCACATGCCTGAAACGACGTTAACATGCAGTATTGAAAGCAACGGTAAATCGATATACCAAGCAGGAAACGCAGGGCAAAGAAAGCCCCGAAATTGTTGGTAGATGCGTGCAGCATGAGCAGTGTTCCCCAGAGAATGATGTTGACGCCTTGGACGCTATCAACAATTACTTCTTGATCGACGGACAGCATCCTCACCCAGATACTTGGCCAATCTCAATTTCTGGGAAATGTACACAGTAGGAAACTCCCAGAACAGGAATCCTACCATCCATCAGACGGAAGCTCAGGTAAAGTGATCAACTTTACCGAGATAAAAAGCCATGGATACCAGGTTGTAGTTCTGCAGGGAAGATAAGCCAAAGGATGTGACACCCGCCAAAGTTTTGTTTCACCTGGCCCACGATGGGAAAACCCATGATACTGTGAAAACTTAGTATGAGACTAGTTGGATTTTACACTATCTCTCGCCTCGCATAGTTCAAAGCCGTCTTATCGCTAAACGTAGGCAAGTGAGTGCTTGCAGCAGAGAAATTGTGCAGTGGGGCGTACAGGAATTGAGTGAAGTAAACTGCCGCAGATATCGTTGGGATGACAAAGTCCTATAGTCCATGTATTGTTGACAACCAATCCACAACCGACATTGGAAGCGCCTCGGATTTACATACCAATTTCCTTCGAAGCCTCCTGTTAAACTCGTCACTGAAATGTTCCTTGGCTTCAGCGCCGACAAGTTGCAAGGCCTCATCTCCGTCTGTTGCACCGACAGAGTCCGAATCGACCTTCTCGAAATGTTCAGGAAGTTGGGAATCTTTCTCGAACTCCTTGAAGTTCTTCAACGCGCCGGGCTCTGGAGACATTGTGGACGTAGGCACACCACCTTAAGATAGCTATCAAGCCGTCTCTTATCCTCTGAGGTGCTCGTGATTATGATCTCGCACGACACATTGACAGCACAGGTGTGGGGCCCGCAACTCAACGATAACGATTGGCGCACAGACGTCAACCAACGGGATCCAACGGAAAGATAAGGGTGTAGACATTTTTAGCGTGAGCACATGGGCCTGGGAGGGACTTGGAAGGGACCTGAAGAGCTGCCGTTTCCTCACATACCTCAGACAAAGTAGCGTAGATTAGGATGGAGATTTTGAGTGAGGTCTGGTGAGAAAAATAGGATTATTCATCAAATGTCGTACAACGCCAAGCACATTCCCCTTCACAACTTCTGGATCACAAGAGCCGATGCAGCACCACCCTGGGAACGAGATCTCAGAGACTGGCTAAGATAGAGCGCATCGACTTACTCCATTGCAGATACCGGCCGCACCGTATTCGCCGGTTTTCAGGCCGTGTACGAGTGAAACAACGATCCGAGCTCCCGAGTTTCCGATAGCATGACCAAGCGCGACAGCACCACTAAATGAGTTCTCAACCTGTGACCATAGCAATCGGATCATTATGGTTGCTTACCCATCAACATTGATTTTTGCATGGTCGAGCTGAAGCAGCTTCTCCGCAAGACAAATGACGACTGCGAAAGCCTCATTTAATTCGAATCGTGCAATGTCATCCACAGTCAAGTTAGCCCTCTTCAGAGCTTGAGGCAGAGCGACAGTAGGAGCGATGGGGAAATCAATAGGGTCAACACCCGCATCAGCATACGCTGTTTTTTCGGGGATCAGAGATCGATTGTTTGATAGATGAATTAGATCAAACATACAGATAACCTTGGCGAGTGGTTTTACGCCCAGTTCCTTGGCCTTCTCGGCGGACATGAGAATCAAAGCCGAGGCACCATCATTCAAGGTAGATGAGTTGGCTGCCGTTATCGAGCCGCCAGGCTTGAACGCAGACTTGAGTGAGGGAATCTTGTCAAAGATAACTTTCTTGTACTCTTCGTCCTCCGTCACTATGGTATCACCTTTCTTTCCCTTGATTGTTACAGGGGCGATCTCGTTGTTGAAGACACCCTCCTTCCAGGCTCTATCAGCACGCTTGTATGATGCTATGGCGCGTGCGTCCATCGACTCCCGGGTGATGCCATACTTCTCGGCAGCAACTTCACCACAGTTGCCCATAGCAAAGTTGTTGTAGACGTCCCAGAGACCGTCGACTTCGAGGGAGTCTTTCGTCTCAAACTTGCCGAAGAGGGGATTCGTCCGGGGCAGGAGGAAGCTGTTAGTGCACAGATGAGCCGTGGGGTGGAAATGGATAGAGATGCAACGCACGGTGCGTTACTCATGCTCTCCGTGCCGCCAGCGACGACGACATTTTTGTACCCAGACTCGATGCTCTGAGCAGCGAGCATGATGGATTTCAAGCCGCTCGCGCAGACCTTGTTGATGGTCGTCGCATCTGAAGCAGTCTTCATGCCGGCACCGAGAGCGACCTGGCGGGCTGGAGATTGACCGACGCCAGCCTGAACGACATTACCAAAGTAGATTTCCTCTGCTTCTGCGGGGTCGACGTTTGATTGCTGGAAGGCATGCTTGAGGGCGACCACACCGAGCTGTGGTGCAGTCAAGGTCTTAAGCGATCCATTAAGTGATCCGACGGGTGTTCTGGATGCAGCGACGATGACGGCTTCGTGGGTGGACTGCGTGTGGTGTGTTGGGGTGTCATCGGGAGAAGGGGGGGAAAGAACATACCATAGTGCGAGAGAAGGAGGAGAATAGCCTAGCGGGACGAGAGAGAGAGGCGAAACGCGTTGTCAGAATCATAGCTCACAAAGCTTTAAAACATGCAGCAAATATTATCGGCCCACTCCGCGACAGATGAAATCGATGAAAGAGGGAACGTTCCCCCGATTCCCAGGGTTTTATCCGCCTCAGTCTGCGAACGCATCCGGCAAAATCGAGAAGCCTTTTCATCGTAATTGCCGTAGTGAACCTCCCACTGTGCAGCTGATCAACAGCTGATAGTGGCGCCTAGCAACACATGGTCCTTCCACTTACATACGTACGACCATGTCGTGCTTGTGTCGCATCGTTTGTATTTACATAACATTGAACCAGACAACAAACAAGGCTTTTCAACCCCGGATCCTGGTGTGTTTAAATTCACTCGATATTTCGAGACAACTTTTGGGGTCAAAGGTGGTTTGATTGCCGAATGAATGAATTTATTTGGCCAACTACGACGGGTGAAGCTAGCTCAAGGAGATAATGAAACCTGCAAGTATGTACCTAGAACTAAAGGAGTGAGTGTAGATACTCAGGCGAAAACAAAAGAGGGGAATTCGTAGGTAAGGAAGAAAAATGCATACATACATGCACGAACGAGTCTACGACACTGGTGCCTGGTGCTTCAGGTCTGAATCACCTAACTATTTATGGTCCCACAACTTGTAGAAGCATTACGGGGCCCAGGTTATCACAGAGATGACAGTAGATCCTTGTTTCTCTGCAAGTGGATCGTCTATCGATTGTTCTCGTCCATTCCGCATCACGACAACATGATATGAGTGCATTCATGTAAAAACATTGTTGTATGTACAATTGCACGAGCTTCCTCAAGGGCAGCGCCGTCTGATGAACATGATGGCGCACAGCGAACATGCGACGGGCTGTAACTAGGCTGTACCAGGCTGTACCGTTTGCGGGCAAATTTCATGGAACAAAATAGTACGATCCGGTCAAGCCGGGCTGAGCGACGTGCACTATCACGTCACGACGTCCCAAATATTTGCTCGATATCAACTCCGGCTAATGTTTGTCCGATGCCGTGGCGGTATGTTCTGCACTGATCGTAGTAAGCTCGGCACAAGTTGTTTACATGACCTTCAATTGATTGTATCGCCCCGATAAGCATCACACCGATATTTTGGATCATGTCTGTGTGGTCTCTGAGGTGGGATTTCTATGGTATCATACCAGATACTATAATGATATTTTAAAGATATTATGGACATATCATGCAAGTAATCACCAAGAGATGTTCGCCCGACGGTAAATAAACGTCTCTCAGCGACTGCATGAAATGAAGACCGAATCGTAGGATTGCCATTGCCTGATGGATTACGGGTATGCACGTAGCATGTTCACCACGCGTAAATTGCACTGTCATCTGAGCGAGTATGTATCCGACTTATCCCCCAAGGTCTACCACACAACTAAGCACTAGGAACCACGCTTCCAACCACCGCACGTGTCGGGCCAAGCCCTGCGAGCCTGCGTCCGACCAGGCCGCCAGCATCTCCTCAACGGCAGGACCTGTCTCACATGGATGCAGGTACCAACATTGTGAACCAAGTGAAGGATGATCACCGAATGAGAGAAGCGGAAAATTGGAGGCCGGGTCGCCTATCGAGAAGGCAGTCACCTCCATGCCATCGATAGCATGCTTGCGAAGCAAGGAAGTATGCATGATTTCCGAAAGGCCGACGGGTGAACCAGCTGAGGGGGTGATGTAGCAAAGAAGCGGTGACTAGACGTCTCACGCACTGGAATCATACACAGAAAAATAAAGAGTCGGAACTTGGAAGGTCGGAGAGAACACGACGGATTGGTGGCAAGTGAGGTGGTCAGGCGAAGGCATCGCAGCCGCAGGGTCATCAACGACTTCGGGTGGGTGGCTGGTGGCTGAGCGCTTCTGGAGCGGGGTCGTTCTGTACATGTAGCCAAAGCCTGGTGACACAGCGTGTTCTACCCAAACCCAGTCATGTCGGTGTTGGACAAACGCTTTGCACGCCGCCTCGAACAGTGGGCGGGTAAGTGTCATCGCTCGAGGGAGTGTGGCGTGGGAATGACTATAACAGTACATGATGTTAAGGTTCAAGCCACCGCTGGGGCATTACACACACAGACGGCGGCTCAGCGTCGACTACACACCACAGCCAATCCAACTGCCGGCTCACTTCGTCTCCCGTCATGGCTGTAGGAAAAGTACGTCCACGCATCCCCCAGCTGTCCGTCGCCTCACGTTCCCCTAGAACAAGCGCCTCTCCAAGGGTAAGAAAGGTATCAAGAAAAAGGTTGTCGACCCCTTCTCTCGCAAGGGTATGTCTCTCCATGTTCAGTATAAACCCCATCTCATCTCTCTTCAGATTGGTATGACATTAAGGCACCCTCTACCTTCGAGGTCAAGAACATCGGAAAGACACTTGTCAACCGATCACAGGGATTGAGTACGCACCCTCTCTACTTGGCGTCCCCTCCACTTCTGACCGTGTTCTGCAGAGAATGCCAATGACTCGCTAAAGGGTCGTATCATCGAGGTCTCCCTCGCAGATCTGAACAAGGACGAGGAACAGTCCTTCCGAAAAATAAAGCTACGGGTGGATGAGGTGCAGGGCAAGAACTGTCTCACCAACTTCCATGGCATGGACTTCACTTCGGACAAGCTCCGTTCCCTTGTTCGTAAATGGCAAACCCTCATTGAGGCACACGTCGATGTCAAGACAACGGATGGCTACCTCCTTCGCCTCTTTGCTATTGCCTTCACAAAGCGCCGTCCAAACCAAGTGCGCAAAACAACCTACGCTCAGACGAGCCAAATCCGCGAGATTCGCAAGAAGATGTTCGAGATCATGACAAGGGAGGCAACTAGCTGCGATTTGAAGGAGTTGGTGCAAAAGTTTGTTCCGGAGGCGATTGGTCGTGAGATCGAGAAGAACACCCGGAATATCTACCCACTACAAAACGTCTACATCCGCAAGGCCAAGATCCTCAAGGCACCCAAATTTGATGTCTCAAAATTACTCGAGCTTCATGGCGAGTCGACTGACGTAGGCGTTTCTTGAACTCAGCCCAGTCCTTGCACTGACGGTTTTTTAACAGGAGACCGGTACGCGGGTAGTGAAGGAGTTTAAGGAGCCAGAGATTCTGGAGTCTGTCTAAAACGTCCTCTCACCGTGCTGTCTACCTTTGTACTGCCTATGACCTCACTTTACTTATGCCTGTAACAAGGGTACAGTCGATCTATGGCTATCACCACGACCCAAATAACACACGTGCGATAAATTCATAAGCGCTCAATTGAGTTATGGTCGACAAAGAAGCACGGCCATCGCCGGTTGGATTACTCTCTTAATTGATGTCACTGTACTATATAAAGTAATCCGACTTGACGTCGGCCAACTTTTTTTCTCTCTTCTTCGCTCTGCCCTGTATTTGCGTCCCAAGGGCCAACTCCCCACCTGTCCGAGGCCAGGGTCCGCCATGTCTGACATTGATTTTATGCGGAGTATCCTCACCAGGTACCCAGATTTCCCCAAGCCGGTATGTCCTCCGTAACTTTCTTTCGCGTGGTTGGTATGGAACCGTTCAACAGGGCATCGTTTTCCTTGACATCTTCCCCCTTTTCCGCGATCCCGTTGCTTTCGAGACGCTGATCACCCACTTTGTCTATCACATCACCTCCCACACCATACCCAAATCAGTGCGCAAGAAGGTGGACGTCGTCGTTGGCTTGGACGCAAGAGGGTTCCTTATCGGCCCAATTATCGCTCTGCGATTGGGCGCGGCATTTGTACCAGTGAGGAAGAAGGGAAAGCTTCCGGGACCATGCAAGCAAACCTCATATGAGAAGGAGTATGGCACTGTGCGTTGGATGTCTCTCTGCTCGTATCCCTCTTGATCGGTTCTCTGCGCTAGGACACGTTCGAGATGCAGGACGGGGCTATCCGGCACGGACAAAATGTCGTCATCGTTGATGATCTCATCGCCACTGGTGTGTGCATTCACAGCCTCCACGTCGACATCGTTACTCAGCGCGCACCCTTTCCTAGGTGGCTCTGCCAGCGCGGCAGGTGCACTTGTCCGCATGCATGGTGGGAATATCTTGGAGTACTTGTTCATTGTGGAAGTATCTGCATTGCGAAAGAACTGGACCCTTGAGGATCCTGTTTATTCGATCATTCAGGAATAGGCTGCGGTTGGCGCGCCGAAACCCTATCCTTATTGTAGATTTCTCTTGCAATATTTAAGGTGGCCTTGTAAATAGTATCGATGGTATGTATTTACCTGTTGGCTGCAGCGAAAGTAAGTCGTGAACGTTGGCCAACCGACCGGTACTGTAGTAGTCTCCAACTCATGGAAAACAAGTATGGCAACCCCGGATACATTGATCAAACGATGCGGCACGCGAAATTTGGTGGTGATCGCAGCACGTGGCGGTGCAACCATCTTGCCATCGATCTCGGCACGGACGGACAGGAAAATCCCCGAAGAGCAGGGGCAACGGTGGGACCATATGTTCAAAATCAAGCAGCACCGTGAAGGAAGAATGACCCGCCGGTAAGGCTGCTGCACGAAGTATCAGATCACAATATGATAGTCATCGACGAAGTGGTGTTTTTGTTGTATGCCGTGGCACATGACATGCGGAGCGGAGCGGCGCCATGTCAGAATATGAAATCAGTAGATCATCATCATCTCACCATTTAAGATAGAGGAGAAACAAGCGTAGTTGTTTCACCCTTGATCTAAAATCGGTCTGTTCAGCTCGTCGAAACGAAATGGAGGAAACGGCTCGGGGCATTTAGTGACCGTATGGCCCTCGTCCTAAAACGGTAATGGCGCGTCTAGGTACAGCCATACACAATCCTCTATTAATTAATATTCCTCTCCACTGTGCGGGCTGGAGATTGTGGTCTCACTGTCTAGCAGGATAGTATTATACCAACAACCGGGTGTTCAGCAAGGGATGCCCGTTAATGTAAAGTACATGTGGCATATGGCCTCCCTGATCATCATCTCCCCCAGCCTTTGGCTGACCGGACCATCCTTCTGGGTCAATGGAAAACAGAACACTACCATATCCAAACAAACCAGAAGCATCCAACATAGCAGCAATGTTCTTCCCTTCCCTATGTGGTAACAGTACGAGTGCAACGTTGTCGAGCTCGCCCGCTGCTGCTACCTCAGATGAGGTAGCCGATGGGTTAATGGGTACATCGTCGGTGTTGACAACAATGACCCCCGAGGCACCTGCGTCCCGAGCATAGATGAGCTTTTCTAGGAAGGTGCAATCACCCCTCCATAAGAACACAGTATCGCCAGCAAAGTCTTGATCAAAGGGCCGGCATCCGAGTAAGTTCGTATTGTCTCTTCGGATTCGAATCCCCTCGGCGCGCCCAAATACGAGCGGTTTTGGACTCCCTGCCATGGTCACGTCTGCACCAAATGTAGCAGTGTGGGCGGTTACGTGAAATTCTGCGTTCAATTCTAGTATCCCAGGACGAGCTGGAAGCATGGGATCCATGGTGTCGAGAAATATCCGCAGACGGACGTCGGGAACGTGTGAGATTTTTAATTCATCTTCCGATAAGAGCAATGTTGTATCGTTGATATAGACTAACTGGCCAGTCCGAACAGAGTGTGGGCCTACTATTGCAGGGAACTGAGCACCAAGCTTGACAACGCAGACAAATCCACTCACGTTTAGTGATGTCATATCCCTTTCCATCGAGGCGACTGACGATGTGAGCTCGTATTCCAGTGATGTTCTGGAGTAAAAATCCATCCGCCACCAGTTGTAGCTTCTGGTTTCCTGGATTTGGGTCCTCAGTGACTATGCGACCCCCCGGGGACATGATAAAGTCATACGCCTGTCACAACTTAGGAATCAAGCGTCAAACAGCCGAGCAAGCAGATCTCACAAACGGATCTACTTGAGGTATGGAACACCAGCCATCGGGGGACCAGTGGTATTCGTCCAATGGCTGAGGTCTCAGTCCGATCAGCTCTCTTGCATAGTCAACGTCTGGGCGTGAGCCCACTCCACGCACAAGACCTTCCATGACAACATCTGGGACAAACCCTTGGAAAGGATGATATGCGGGGCACTGAAGACTCTCCTCCCTACGAAGCCTTCGACGCGCAGGTGACATAGGCTTGAGAGCATGCTTTGGAAGGGAAAGAATATGTCCCTCCGTGCTCAACACATAATTGGAATCGTCACTGTTCAGACGATTCCCTTCGTCGAAAAGAAGGTACAGATACTACGACCCACGATCAGATCCATCCCCAATGTCATTGATAAGAAAGGGAAATAAAATACCTTCAAGGTTTCTGAAAGCGCGAATGACTCCATCCTGTCGTCCCTCGTGTTGGTGCGTAAGTCTTTGATTCCAGTAAGTCCACAGTCTACCTTAGTTCGAATAATGATATCTTTCAAAATGCGCTCTCCAACATCAAGGTAGTAGGTATCTCGGGTGGCCTAATTAATCCATCAGCAAAACACGTTAGATCGTCATCACCCTACTCACCCTGTAAAGATACCAGGTAGATTCAATGAATTCTGGGCGAAGGGGATACTGAAAGGATGTCGCCTGCATAACATGTGCATCCCACACCTCAGGCAACCCTGAATGCCGTCTCCATATGTTCCAGTCTATGCAAGGGTTAGACTACAACCGAATGCGACGCCATGCAGGTACTCACAAGTTAGATGAGACTTGATGGCGTTAGAAATATCACCACCGAGAACTTGCAAACCTGGCCAGAAGGCGGAGAGTGAATCTATTGTTGAGTATACTTGGTCTCCGGTATGTGGGTTGACAATACGGTACTGAAACCAGTCATCGGTGGGCATCAGGAAGAAGGAGGACCGTAGCCTTACCCAGTGACCGTCGAGAGAGCGGACGTGCCGCATGACCGCTGCATACCCTTCTTGCCAGACATCCAAAAATTCAACTTCCCCTATGACGTGATAATAAGGAGAGAAACCAATATAGGGAGTGTTGCGGATAACACACCACTCAAAATATACCATTTCAGTGCATATTCATAGAACGAGTCTATACCGGCACCGATTCCCGTGACCTCTGGAGGCGTCCATAACTAGACCGGGAATAAGTACCGGCAATGGAAGAAAAAGAAGGGAAAGGAGATGGCACTGACCCCGGTCCAAATGTTGATGGTGTTGGCCACCAAACCAAGATCTGACTTGCGGTTCCATAGTGCAAAATATGCTTTGTAAGCGACTTTCTCGAAACGCTCATCGCCAGTAAGTCTACTCAGAGTAGCAAACTCTAGTATCAAGGAGCCTGCCCCAGCGGTACCTAGAATCGAATGAGATGTTGCCGCCGAAATATATAAATGACTAACAGGTATCTAGAGACTCCCCCCTTTGAACACCGTGCCGCAGATTAAGCTAGGGAGATGTAAGCTTCAGGATTTGACTGATGTAAACGACACTTACTCTAGCATACGGAAGCCCAGTTGGCGTCGCGAATGCAGGGAGCAGTCGCTTGCCGAGGTCGTGAGCCATGTTCAAAAGTTGCCCTCGGTACCATGGAAGATAAAATGGCTGTTCTGGCTCGCTGGCGAAAATATGTCCGGACAGAAGGCCACCGAGAACACGAATCGTAGTCTCAAATACTTGTGGTTTTGTGTTCACGTCGAAAGAAACCCAGTCGATGACATTTTTGACCGCGTCTTGGAAACCTGATGGATTATCGAGTACAACCAATGTATCCAATACATCAACAAGTGTCAGGGAGAAATTTCCGGAAACATCGTTGAGTGCTATGTTTGCTCTGGTTTGCTGTTAGCGTCGTTCTCTACATGATGAGACAACCATACGGGTTCTCCCAGTCCGGACCTCTTCCTGTACAAGAAAGTGGTGAGAGCTTGCGTCGGTCAGTATCGTGTAGCTGATGCGTTGTTGAAACCAAGTCACCTCATCCAGTGGGAAAGCTGTAAAATCTTTAGGCAAGGTCATGGACGAGCGATCACCAAAAACGCGCCTCTTAACATGTAGTTATTAAAACCATGATACCATAAATCGCGAGTGGCATCTCTACACGATGTTACACACGAGTCTCCGAACGAAGTCAAAGACGTACCGGAACGTCTGCTTCCGCTGACTTGTCCATACAGTTGCTCTAGCGGTGGATGCTTGAGCAAGGATGGGGTTGTCAAGAACCGCAAGAAAATAAACTGCGAGCGAGACTGGCCAATGTTTTGGCCATTTCATGACGCGTTGGAAGAGAGTGCGACCACAGACGTGGCACTCGACCTGCTAGGCTGAGGAACGTCACGTGCTTAATAACACTGCGCAGAATCATTCGCACCAGGCTTGTTCACAAACTATCAGCATTATGAGTAAGATCGTCGATGTCTCCAACAAACTCGGGGAGTATATGCTGAGAGGATGGGTATGACCGTTGCCCTTCAGAGGATCCCTGCTTATAGCAATATTGTCCCAGGTGCTCACAGACTGCCCTTGTCCTGCACCCTCTTGCAAAGGAGTGCCATTATTGAGATCGCCAGAAGGCCAACAGCCTTCCGTCCGCTACTGTGCAAACTGCGATGGGTCTCCTAATAGTGAGTAGGTTGTCTATCACCACATTACCAGAGGTATTACCCCCTACGATAAAGCTCAATGGTCTGAAGGAACGGAGTCTCAATCATCCTCAACTGTTTCCTCTGCATCACATGGTTCACGGCCATCAACCCCGCCTACGGATATCTCCAGCACTTTGAGTTCACCTACCTTTGCTCCTCCAGTCGAAACCGAGGACATGATTCGACGTCGCCAGCAATCAGACCATGCGTCGACTGAAATTGGGAAGCGTCTACTAAAGGGGTGGGCAATGCTAGCAGAGGAGTGTCCTAATACACGATGTTATGGAGTTCCGCTCGTCAGACCACCAAAGACAGGCATCGACAAGGATCCGAGCAAGGTCTGTGGTTATCTCGCATGGCCTGGTCATTATGTATAATGTCCTCTGACCAGGAGTGTGTCATATGTGGGACCATATACATCACCGAGGACTCGGAAGGATGGCAGCGTCTTGTCCCCGTCTCGGCACCTGAACATGGGTCGACCGGGGGCTCACAGCAGACGGGGCCGTCTGACAAAGGAAAGGCTACTTCCCGTAACAGCCCACAGCCATTTCAGCTTCCCACTCTGGATCCTCCCCTTCAGACCCCTAAGGTAATTCCGATGTAGTCATAGGAAATTTCTTTGACACTCCAACCAGTTGACCATGGATCTTCCCTGTCGAGCGAGTTCTGAACTGCGAAGTACACAGCTGGTAAGAATTTATACGATCCTTCAAAGCCAAATATTTATCATGGTGACAGGTCGCCGCAGTGCCGACAGCTACCGTACCTCTTGATGCATCTGTTCAGGCGCTGGAGTTGGCGCTCGGCGCGCTGTCCGAGAGACTTGCCATGACATGTGCTAGTCCAAGTCTCTTGGATCCGCCCAGTGTAGCAGCGACTGCTGAGGCGATTGGCAAAGTCGCTCATGCCCTTGGACAGGTGAAGCAACTCCAGCATCAAAGTGGCACTTTGAGCGGCCTGATGTCCTAGTAAGGGTGCCGCTCGTCGTGGCGTGATGCGGCTGGGTATGGAGTCAATATTGTGCTCGGTATCTTTTGATATCAATTATAAGGATTCAGCGTCAAACTTCAATTTGGACTAGGGTCGACACGGTGGTCTAAGGGTTTTTCTGGTAAAAATGAGATTATACGGCAACGGGGGGCAATGGAAATCTATTCGTTCGCGATTGTTAGTTAGAGTGAGACCATCTGTCGTGCCTCGTGTTGCGTTCATTAATCCCCAGGGACGCTCGGAAGATGCGGCTGATCATGTGCGTCGTCCACAGCCATATGGCTGCCTCATGCTTGCCTGCCATAAATCCTTAAATCAGGCGCCTGCTAGCACGCATCAGCCTTCACTTGCACCTTGAGGATGCCCTTCAACATGTTCAAGGCATTTTCTAGTTCTCGCAATCGCACTCATCGTGGTGATCCCACAATATATACTGATTTTCCCCAGGGTTATCCGCCAGCGACAGACTTCCAACCGGAGCCCATAGATCAATCACAGCCGCGAGTCTTGAGAAGATCAAGTATAAAGGCAAGTCATGTTCAGCATCGGGTGCAGACTCCCTTTTGACCCATCAGCTGCAGAGAAGAGAACCAGTAAGCAGCCACGTTGGTCCACGGCATCCCCGAGAGCTTGCTTCTCAAGCTTGTATGACTAGCTTTTCACCCCGTTGCCATCGCGTACGCCGACCGATGCAGATGACTATAATGAAGGTTATATTCAAGTCGACAGTCCCGACGCAGTGATGGGAGGTGCTCTCAATGCACGGCCTCCCAAGTTAACCTCAGCTTTGCCTTCTCTCGGACCAGTAATTGAAAGACCTGTTATGGAGTCATTATCGGAACGCGGACATCGCGAACATGCGGAACGGCTGCACGACACTCCAAGATTGTTGGATCACCCCCCACAACTACAGCGCGCTGGCTCGTACCACAGTGGTCACGGGGAGCGGGTTAATCCCGATGAACCTATAGTCATGAGCCCCTCCCCAAGCAGGTCGTCTGCGTCTGGGAGTGATCACACTATTGAAGCCTTGCGTACTCCACCTTCGATGCATCCGAATGACAGAGTGGTGCGTGCAGAACTATTACCCTTCGATGTAAATGACCTCGAGCAACTCCTCCTAGATCCCGCCACTCCCACGTAACTACTCCGGGGGTTACGCAAGATCACCAACGGATATCTATGGCAACCACCCTTATGAGGTAGTGCACGACGTTCGTCACTGCCTGTTCTCATAAGGTTGAAAGCTGAGGTTTTTTCAGGTCCACTCACACCATCATCCAGAAGTCTATCAAGATAGATACGGTCGTGCCAGTGGTTATGAGAAAGAAGGCCCCATATACTACATCATCCCAGGTGGAATGAATGTAATATTGCAAGATGAACATGGAAACGAAATAACTAGGTAATGCTTACATTCTGCCAACCCCCCCGTATTATGACGGTTCTTTTTCAGGGTCGGGGACTTCAGCGGAAGGTCGCGGCCACCACGTCCAGGCCCATTTGTGGTCCAAGATGAGCACGGCATAGAACTATATAGGTGAGCGAGTCGTTTTGCGCGCCATCTCGTTCTCAAATCTGAGCAGATATGATGGTCACGACAGGGGATCTCACCGAGGGCATGGTGAACCCCAGATTGTCCGAATTGATGCTTACCCCTCTTTCGGCCAGCCCAGGTAGGATCTCCTCACGCTGTCTGATTTGTTTCCGAGAATACCCTCAGACGTGATAGGAGTTACCCATCCCACAGCTACCGCTCTGACCCCTCGCATAGGCAGGGTTATGGTTATCACCCAGATCGTAGAGAGTATCGCGATGGCAGAGAAAGAGGCTGGCATGATCATCCAGATCACCGGTACCGAGGTTACGCTGACCACCCAAACTATAACAAAGAAAGAGACTGGCGTGATCACCGCGATCACCGGTACCGAGGTTACGCTGACTACCCAAACCATAGCGAATACAGAGATCACAGAAGCTATAGGGATCCCAGCACACACAGAGGTTACGGAGGTCACAGAGAGCACGGAGGTTATGGAGAGCACGGAGACTACAAGCTCCACGGGAGGGCGGAGATACACCCCCCAAGCAGAGTGTCCTCTCGAGCATCGCACAGGACACACAACCACTCGGGTCAAATGTCTCTAGAGAGACCGCCTCAGCAGTACTCCAAGTAAGCTCCATGGTCCTCCACTTCTGTGTTGCATGAACTAAAGACACGCGAAGCTCCATCTCTGACGACAGACGGTCGGAGAGGGATTACGCAGCCTCACATACCTCTATACGGCATCCGGAAGATGAAGCTGGCATTAGTGGCGGGTTACAGGCACTTCACATTTGAGGGCACCGATATATTTATATGGGAACGTCTGTGATTGTGTATTATCATGCTGTCTTGAGAATGTGGTGTACTATAATGCAGTCCAATTATCGTAACAAGGCGTGCGCGGGCAGGTGGGGGCTTGGGCCGCTGTTAACCTTGCCAGTGTCAATGCTTTTTTCTAATGTGGTCGTTGGCGCATTCCCCGACGACCATCATCCCGTAACCGTTTCCCTGAACCTGTCACTGACGCAATTTCGTCTCGACTAAGCTTGAGGGTTCCTCCAACAAATTTCCCGATGCCCATTCCCAAACCTCGGGTTCGCTTCTTTTTCGGCATGGAAGATGGGTTTGAGTCATAAAGTCGCTTGAGGGTTGGATGATAATTGCCCAAATTTTTAGCCTGTGACAAGATCAACAAAACGTTGAGTGTAACATTGCAATCAGTACCTCCTCAAGAGCCTTTTCCTCTTGCTCCCTTTGTTTTCGAACCAAGCCATCCCGTATGCGCTTTGCCGTTTTATTGCGCTGCTCTTGACGAAACATGCTTTCACCCTTACCGAGTTTAGCCTCTCCTGCCAACTCTAAGACACGGCCTGCCAACGCCCTCCCCCTCTGAGCATGATTAAGATCGAGTTCCGGTTTCAGGGATCCTGAGAGTAGTTTGGTGTGCACCAAACGATGGAGGAGCGCGTCGTTTTGGGTATTCGTGCTTGCCAGCAGATCAGAACCTTTGAATACATCTTACATGAACGAGGTAATGGGGTAAGCATACCGTTCATCGTCCGACTCTCCATCGGGTATCTTTTCCTTGGATACGGGTTGTATGGAAGATAACGTGATGTTGGACACTTTGGACGACTAGAAAAACAACAAAAAAGGTATTAAGAAAATGACATTCGCAACGCTAAAGCAGGTGTACCATGAATGATTTCCTGAACTCCTTGGCCGAAAGACCGGCTTCTGGTCGTTTCCGTGTTGATTCTTGGAATATCGTGACATCTGGGGTGCGCGATGAACTTGCGACGAAGTCATCGTCCTCTTGTTCAAAGCCTGTGGAACTCTCAATTCGATGGAAGCCTAAGTGATTAGTTACGCACCACCATCGCGTTCGCCATCTGAAGCTGTCTCGGAAGTGCCCCTGTTGTCTGGCGAACCGAAGCCTGTCCATTCTTCCTTAGTCTCCGAACCGTCCGAGTCGTTCGTTTCGTGTTTTGGTGTGGCGGGAATGTTAAATGCGCACAGGAATTGTTGGCCGTGAGCATGTAGTATGCTAAGGAGTCTCTCCTGGTCGTTCTGTGCTGTCATAGCTGGGACCGGAAGGTTGTACGATGATTATGGTAAACTTGTTTGGCCCGCAATTAGCCCGGAGCGTCATTAGCAATCCTACTGTGGTATCGCCTCACCCTTCACTCATGTCGAAGAACCGGAAGAGCAAGCCCAAACAACATACAGAACAGAAACCTCTCATAGAGATACCCGAAGAGGAGAAATGGCGATTGATACGAGACAGCGGCTTGCTTGAAAGGTTCAAGGATTCCGACCAAAGTCCCTCGACTTCCTCGTCCACACCCACACATAATGTGACGACTGACCCAGAGGAATCTGATGGTCCATCCCCACTTGCAGAAGAAATCTTGAATGCGCTCATGATCATAATGCCGCATGCTTTCTTCCTCGTCATGATGGACATGTGAGTATGGTGATGCATAACCAGTGACCACATTTGTATTAACAGACGGCGTGCACGTTACAAGTTTGGTCCATCGCCAGTACGCAAAAGACCCGTCTTTCCGTGATATCACAGAAAAAGTCGTAAATACATTTCCGAGTACGTTTCATACATCAGAGCAGTGGTATCGAACTCACTCGACTTCACAAGTCATGGCACTCTTCATGTTCTACAGTGAGTTAAATGGATCAAGCCTTATCCTCAGACGAGCATTTACAATAACGAACCAGCAATTCGGCACAAGAACAATACTATAACACAGGTTGCACTGTTCTTACTTTCGCTCTGCGTTGGCCCACGCATGATATGGCTTGTCAACCGTGGATCCTGGCTGAAGGTTATAGCCCAGGTAAATAACCCTCTTAAAAATTAGGAATCATTTCAGCTTATGCAAATGTATCACCAGTGCCCCCAGGTCGCCACGATTTGGTTGTATACAATCATCCAACTTAGGCTGTCTTTGGCACTCTTCAGCCTTGTCCTCATAGGGGGTTGGACGTGGTGGACAGGCATGAAGTTATTGCTTTGACTTTCACACAATACTTGGATTTCGCATATACTGGTTCAAGTAATACATAGACATCAATAAAAACTATGACTACACTGGGTGCGATGTATGCCATTGATATGTGCACCCATATGGTGGAGTGGGAGGTCAAAGGCTCACACGACATGGGGCACAAGTCTCAGCAATGTGATGCAAAGAGACTTGCGGCAGGAATGTTATTCTTTGCTCGACGATACGCCCAGTTGGATATGATCTTGAGTCCGGAGGGCACCTTATACGAGCATGTTCCTACTCAGCAGACATTGACCAGGACCCAGCGTCAGATCTTAGGTATACCTGTGATAATGTTGTAGTGCGAATGCAATACAAGTTGACAAAGCACCGCTGCAACGTTAATCAAACGCCCTCTCCTTCATCAAGCTCGCCCGCAAGAAGCTCGATCTTAGCCTGTTATGTTGTCAGTATATTAGCGTAAAGAAAGGAAATTACACAAACAGAATAGGTAGTATGACGGCCTTCAAGCGCTTGGCGTAATACACGCAATTGCCACTTCAAACGACGAGTCAGATGGCGGCGAATTGCATTTCGATGAGTATCAATGCGGTCAGCAAAGGCCTTGAAAACCCTGTCATCCCGTGCGAAGTAATAAAACTGAACTATGTGAATGTTGCGCAGTAAAGATTTCCGCTCCGATACTCACTGGTATCTGTTCGCCCTCAATAGTTTCTAGTGCTATTGACCAGGCGCTGAGCAACAGAAGATCGGCGGTAGCGTTTGCCACGCTAATGAAATGCTCTTAGGACCAAATGCTTGCAGGGGATGAGCTTCCACTCACTAATCCTCAAGTGAAGCTATTGCATCGGCCTTGCTCAACTCCTTGGTCGCAAACCTTCGCACCGCGGCGGAAGCTGTATTGACAGGTTTGCCAGCTGTACCGGACCGCAATGCAAGTGAAACAGTGGACACCTGGGCTCGTACCCACTTGTCACCTTCACTCATGACTAAAGTCTGTAAAAAGGAAGCTATCAAGTCGCTCTGTGATTTATGCAGGCCATAATCTATCGCAAGCTTGAGGTTCGTTCCTAACCATAAGTAAGTAAACGAGATAGCAAGGATTATCCCTCATACTCAAGGCTTTCAAAATAACCCTAGTCTTCGGTAGCTGTACTTCGTTATCATCAAGGTGATTTATCCAACGTGAGAAGGCACCAAGAAGGACTATTGCTACATCTCTGTGTGATTGACCGATCCGCATGGCGTGAAGAAGGGGAGTGGCGTCACCAGTCTTGCGCAAAAGAAGCTACCCATTGTTAGATAACTCATTTATTCCACAGGCTACGGGAACTGACCGGAAATGCTCTATCTCGAATTTCCATAAGAAACATGATATCCTTACGCTCAATAGCACTGAAGATTTCGAATGGCTGTCGAAGTCACTGGTGAGGAATCCCAGGTCTATTGAATGTGAAACGTTCATACCTGGGGCTCCTTCCATGTCTTGGTGGAACTAAACTTTGGTATGCCGAAGCTCCAACTTGATGGTGTGGTTGGCGATGTCGGGGAGGCACCCGAGACACTATTTCGTCTTTCACGCGCTGAGCTATCCTCGGGCTCGTCAGACGCCAGCTGCGGTGGAGGACTAGAGGGTGGCGTAGGACTGCGGCGCAATTGCCGGAGAATAGCTTGGGGAGCAGCCTGGCCGGCTTCACGCTGCAAGAAAGCTCGAGAAACGTTGGCGATGATGTGGACTAACAAGCAATCGTACGAACCTGTAGATGGGAGTCGCGCAGGGAGACAGAGCTCGGAGCCAAGTCGATATCGTGGTACGGGCTTCGGCGACTGAGGCTCTGAGATGAACTGCTCTACGAGGGAAAGTATTATCGAAGCATTGTTCACCATGTCAGTCAGACACAGGTTGTACGTCTTCCACGAGGCCTTTGTTTCCCTGGGTTCTTAACGTTCAAGTCCGACATGGAAGTGGGAAACCATGAAGTTCGAGCTGAGCCTCCTTATTTGAGGTGACCGGCACTGATTGCCCTGTACAGTAATACTAGTACATAGTAGTAACCTCCCGTTTCGTCCAGTATTTCCGTTACCCCTTGCCATCTTCCGAGACATTCTTTGATGCTCAAGGTCTGGAAAGATAGTTCACGTCGACCACGTTCAATGCATCTTGGCCCTTCGCCAGGTCGCGAACTGGGAGAAATTGGTGTTGACGATCCCATTGTTCTCCTTGAAACGTCTGCCGTTGGTCTCACCCTGGAAGTTGATTCGAACACGGTGTCTCTGAAGCGCACAAGACAGTCGAGTAACCAAGATAGCTCTACTCGGTCTTCGAAGAAAGCGAAAACTTCCGCTCCGCATTCAGCGCACCAAAAGCATTGGTCAGGTGCATTTACCTCCGCCTCCGCAGACGAGTTACTCGAGTTCGCAAAGACTCGCAATAGTAAGTTTTCCGAAAGGAACGCCGAAAGCACCTCACTGACAGTTGCCCAGCAATCGTTATTCACAGTCGCTCAGATGGTATAGTGTCACTCGCGCGACCTTTCTTCCATTCCTGACATCATGCGTAGATGTTACTGACCTATCCTCCAAATTTTTGATGTGGGTTGCTGAGAACCTGACTGCGTTTCCCGATAGAGATTCTTCTCGCCGACGGGTATCCGTTATGGTAGCCCCGTAGGCTGTTTTCTCAAGGATCATCTCTAGCCATGCTCATACTATGGATATAGAAACAATGCGCATATTGATGGGCTAGCAACGAAGATGGCCATCAAATCTCGCTTGAGAGTCGCTGCGTGCCACGATCACGTAGACGCTCCAGAATTATCTCTGAATCAGGTTATTGTGTGCTCCGTCGATGCAAGTAGGCTTACGCTTGTCCTCCTCACGATATTCACAACTTATCCACAGACATTGCTCAGCCACGTCTCCCGGGGGATCTGGACGATTTCACACTTTTTCGCCTTTGTGATAACCGATGCTCATTTGGCTTTACGGGAGGGTCTGCCGTTAGCTGATGTTTTGGGGTGGTTCTGCAGGAGTCCGAGCATATTCGTGAGGCCCAGAATCCTTGCATTCAGTTCACCAATGACTGGTACTGATATCGAAACGGTGGAACGTTTACTCTTTGCCGAGACAGCTTACTCTGTTCCACGGCAACTCCGCCCTTTACAAGCCGTCATCCAGTATGAGCCCACTATTACGAAATCACAAGGCAAGCTTACACAAGACATCTGTCAACTGGATCCTAGTGGCAGTATGTGCGAGTCCTTATTCAGAGACGCACATTGCACATTGCAAGAGTTGGGTTCTTGCGCTAGTGATCTCGTCTGGCGTCGTGCATTGAAGGAAATCGAGAAGATTCCTGAACGTGATGACGACGACCCCGCAGAGAGGGGAGCAAACGAGATCCGGAATCTCATCAAAAACTGGGATTTTTCAATGCCGAATGTGAATCCCTCTTCCCGAGGTTTCAACGTCACCCCAAAATTCTCCCGGTTGATCCAGGTTTTGAGCGCATATGAGCCTTGTGGAGACGACTTCCGTGGTATTATTTTAGGTGAGCAAGTTCTCTATCATATCCTTTCGCTTATCTTGCGTAGTACAGCACGGCTGTGTTGCGACCATTATGGCTGACATGCTACGTGTGGTGACCGATGGCCTGGAATTCTTGCGTCCGTTCGCTGTGACCGGGAACATCCCTGTGATCGATGTCCACTATCAGGTAGATATTGTTCCTCCGCAATGTTTTCGACCGCTCAACTCTAGTGTAGGCTGATATGCGGCGGAGTTTTGAGACTGGGAAGTATAACTTGTTGATCTTGACAAAAACGCTGGAGGATCTAGATATCCCTCCCGCTTTGCTTGTGATAAGGTTGGCTTCCGACCCAAACCTTCCGAGTAGCCATATGTGTCTGATCCTCTACAGATATGACGTGTTCGAGAGCCAGCTATCGTTTTCATATGCGTGCGCTCATGCATGCCTGCCCTCAAGTCGCCTTGTCCACATGGTGGAGAATGGCAACGATGTGCACCGTCAAGTGCTGACACAATTGTCGGAAAGAGCATTCAGCGAATGGTGGATCTCCGTGATCATCCATAATGGAGGTGTTCCCATTCCGCCATCACCCCTAGCGGAAAATCGGCTCCCTTTCCAATTCGGTGACGAAGCTGACATGGGCTCGTGGCCTTGCATTGAAGACCCAGTAACAGGGAGGCGATTATATGAATATGACGCTCTTGAGGCCCTCTATCGTTTCGTTGCCGTCGTGCAGAAACCAGACCTCTCTGGTACGCCGTTACTGATCACCAGAGATGTTTCTGTTCCCCCAAACCAGCAAGCTTGGACCTGTACTGTGACGTTGCCAGCCGGCCTGCCCATCGACCATGTAGCCGGGCCTACTCGCTCAACACCTACTCACGCTCGCCGATCGGCTGCATATGAAGCTTGCGTACAACTGTACGAGCATGATGCATTCCACAACAATCTGTTCCCAGTGCCCCAGCACCACCCCAAACCTGATACAGATGGTTTAGCAGCACTTGCCGCAGACAAAGTGTCCGGAAACCGTTGTTATCCTCGCAAGCGGTCCCATTTCTGGTCAAATTCCATTCGTCTTCATAAACGTCGTTTTTTCCCTTTCGTCGTCTACGTAGATCTACGGGGTGTAGATTACGCTCCGTTCATGCTCTTCACTCGTCGACCACTGCCACATATCCCTTCATTTCGTCTCTTCTTCCCAGGAACGTCAGAGACCATACGAAACCTCCGCGCGCCACCTCTCGAATTGGACGAACAACGCGTGGAAGCCCTTTACTTGTTTACCCTGAGGATTTGCCGAGCAATCTCCAACAAATCGCTCGTTTGCCCATTGGAGAAGATGGCTTACATGTTTGCGCCGCTCAAACTTCCTGAACAAGTGGACCCTCGATCCTTGGATGCAGTCCACCTCACGAACTACATATCATGGAATACCATCGAGCTTGCCGGAAAGGCGTGGATGGTGAAATTCAATTTAGAGGAGCTCCACACATCTTCAGAGGGGGTGCATGATCTTATTGTCCAAGACCGGTCGGTCGAATTCACCCGGCGGTATTATGTCGCACGGCTTCGGCAGGACTTAACCCCTTTGAGCAAACCTGAAGACAGCCCGGTATGTGGAAAAAGGATATTACCCTGGTTGTGGGCTCACAGTTTCTTCAGCGAGAAGCAGGATATGAGAACTTGATTGAATATTGCAAGGCCAGGCGGAAATGCTTCGAGGGCCTGTCAGATTACTCGCAGCCCCTCATAGAGGTGTCTGGAGTTGCCATGACTGGGAATCACCTCAATCCGACCACCAGGGCTGCCGCCACAGAGCCAGTTAAAGCGGCCGTCAAATGTACGCGTGATTCAACCCTGACAACATCGGGATGTTGACATTCTCCCAGACTTAATTCCGGAGCTCAGTGCCAAGTTTACTATTCCTGCAAGGTGACGAACTCAACGTTGCCAGTTGCGTGCCGCTCCCGAATACTGACGTTATTGAGCAGCACCTTTCGGACCGCGCTTCTTCTTCCTTCCATTACGAAACGGATAGAAGACTTCTTCATCGTTCACGAGCTCAACGCCAACTTATTCGGTTATTCGATCCACGAGAATCTCCTGTTGTCCGCCATCTCCGCACCCTCCGCAGGTTTTGAAGTTGATTATGAAAGACTGGAGTTTTTTGGTTTGATATTAATCGCATCGCCCTTTCGTACCTTGGTTCACACCTGTTGTAGGCGATTCATTTCTGAAATATCTTGCGTCCGTCTACGTTTTTGTCACCAACCCAGCACAGCACGAGGGGGCTCTGCATGCCGCACGCCAACGCATCATCAGCAATAAAGTGTTGATGCAAAGCGCTGATCGGATCGGTTTACCTCAGTATGTCCAGAGTAAACCATTCAGTCACAAGTTGTGGTATCCTCCGAATTTCACCGCTGATCTTCCATCCCTGTCAACTCCTGCTGACCCTGCAGGTAGCGGAGATGAAATCGGCGTCACGGCGGATGCTTTGCAAGGCAAACAAGATCCTGCTAGCCAAGACGAGGACACGAATCCGAGTAATGTGCTCAAGAAGAAGAAGAAGAAATTGCGAGACGAGAATGTGACTCAATGGCTAGGTGACAAGGTACTCGAGGGACCCTTTGACTGAAAAAGAGGTGCTGACGACATTTTTTTTTTCAAGACCATTGCGGATGTCACAGAGGCCATTATTGGAGCGGCGTACATGTCTGGGGGACAGGATAACGCACTCCAGGCTGCAAAAGCATTGCAAGTGCCGATCCCTCTCATCCATCAGTGGCAGGATTTCCGCCGAAAGACATTTGCAATCCCTTCCACTCCCAGTAGGCCGCTCCGTCAGGGTACGGCAGAAGCTGTCGAGGCAATCATTGGGCACCGCTTCCACCTCCCTCATCTCCTCGCCCAAGCACTGGTGAATGGTTCAACTTTGAGGACATCTTTTGTATGTACGCTAATACGAAAATCGCAGACTCATACATCAGTCGAGGGTTACGACGCTACTTGTTATGAGAGATTGGAATTCCTTGGGGATGCTATCCTCGACTTCCGTATGTCTCCCCTTGTTGAAGTTTTGGCACCGAACTGACATGGCCAGTGACGGTGCGATACGTATTCTCTCGCGAGGACCAATTGTCACCGGGTGCGATGACAATGCTGAAGGTAGGCCCGACTTGCTGCCACTGTTTAATCTTTTGACTTATGGCACTCTAGGGAGCAATGGTTTCTAATGCAGCTCTCGCCGCTTTGTGTGTGTCGTGCGGATTGTACAAGCATATTCACCTCGACTCTTATGCTCTGGCAACTACATTCGAGACTTACGCTCAACAGCTGGAAGCAAAACGACTAGAAGTAGAGGCGGCCGCTGAGGACAGCCTGCCCAGGCAACATTGGTTACAAGTTGAGCCTCCCAAGGTGGTCGATTAGATCATGGGGTAGAGGGCTGCACACTAATGCGCAATTCTTAGGCACTGTCAGACATCGTGGAGTCCATCATTGGGGCTCTTTACGTTTCAGACGGCTTCACGTTAGATGGAGCAGAGAATTTTTTCAAGAAAGTGCTCAAGCCATTCTATGACCGACATATCACATTGAAAACGTTGTCTCATCATCCAACTAAGATTCTGTTCGAACTGTTGCAGTCACACGGATGCCAGCAGTTCGAGCTAGTGAAGGAGCGAAATGATTTGACGCAAGAAACACGTTGTGATTGTAAGCTATTCCCCTAGGATGGTTACTGCGCTTACGTTCCCAACACGCAGGTATCATTCATCAAATTGTCTTGGCCAGCGCCATGGGTGGAACAGCGCAGGCCGCGGGGCGTGCGGCATCTGAACTTGCGCTGAATGCATTGCAGTGCAACCCTGAGTTCTTATCGAGAACGTGTGATTGTCGGGAAAGCCGACGGTCAAACAAAGGGGCTGAAGCACGTATTAAGAAGATGCTCGTGGAGGAGATAGAGAATGGAAATGCAGTATGAACCAATATATTCGGTTTCTGGCTGCGTGGCACACTTGTACATCAGGATGCAATTAGAGTGCGAGAAGAGTGATGCAAAGGTCTACTGCGAAGGAAAGGTGCAATTAAGCAGCGCCAGATTTTTTCCTGTATAGTGCATTGTTGAGTATGGGTTAAAGAAGAAAGTGGGAGGCTTACAGCTGGAATGCCGAGGCAGCAAAAGGAATGCTGAAACCCGAAAGGAGAAAGAGGGAAAGCTTGATGCCAAAGGCTGCGCGTTTTTTACCCGGGAACGCAAAGGGCAAATGCTGAGGGCGAGAATAAGCCGATAAGCGGGACAGTTGGGAAATTGCAAGGAAAGCATACGTGGTAATGGCCATGGCCGGAGGCATAGCGTACGGGGGAGGTGACACGCAGACTGGTGACTTGGGAACGGAGACTGAGTGGTGCGCGGGCGAGCATGATGGTGGTGGTGATGGAGAGAGCCGGAGGACAAGCACGCACTGTGAGAAAACTCGGGTGGTCCAGCGACGACACGTCTTGCCAGCAGCCAATTACTACCAACTGACCGTCCCATTCACTCGCGATAGGTGCTCGTGCTCATCGACCAGCTCGAATTTCATGGCTCCAAACTGAATCGAACTCACGGTCCATGGGCTGTCGGTGGTTGCGGAGTTGTGGCGCTGCGAGATAACAGGCCATTTATAAACAGTAGCACCTCAACGGGCCGTTATCGTGGCAAGCGCTCCGTCCCTCTTTCTTGCTGCTGGAACCATGGCTCACACCGTAAAAATCGTCGTCCCCGCCGCACAACGCGAGCTCGATATTCCGACAGGTCTCTTCATCAACAACGAGTTTGTTCCTTCCGCAGATTCCAAGGAGCTTCTCCAGTGCGCATGTCATCGTTCGATTCTGTCTCTCTTACACTCAAGATAACGGTAGTGCGATCAATCCGGCGACCGAGGAAGTGATTTGCTCTGTTGTTGCAGGTATACTCTTCTTGCACTGCCCGAGAACATCCTACTCTTACTTATCTCATTGCCCCTGTGTGATTGAACTCAAGGGTCCGTGAAAGACATCGATATCGCTGTCGCGGCCGCTCGCAACGCTTTCAACACTACCTGGGGAAAAAACGTCACGGGTTTCGAGCGGTCTCGCTTGCTAAACAAGCTCGCCGACCTCATCGAAAGAGATCAGCAAATCCTCGCAGAAGTTGAGAGTCTGAACAACGGGAAACCAGTCAAGATCGCCAGGTAATGGCGTGAGACTTCATCAAACTAGTGAAACTCTGACATGCTTTGGCAGGGACTTCGATATCGGTGACACTATTCAGTGCCTGCGTTATTATGCGGGATGGGCAGACAAGATTGTTGGGCAGGTGATCCTCGCACTTACACTCTGACCTGCACCCCCTCTCACTTTTCCCACGCACATTAGACGATAGAGGTCGACAATAAGAAAAAGCTCGCATTCACCAGACACGATCCCATTGGTGTTTGTGGACAAATGTAAGCAAGGACCCTCCGCCTACATTCGACTCCCGTTGACACTGCGCAGCATCCCTTGGAACTACCCCATCAATATGTGGTAGGCCTATCCGCACATTGCACGGGAGTGGCTTAATCATCCAATTCATATTAGGGCTTGGAAGGTGGCACCCGCACTTGCCTGTGGATGCACAATCGTCATGAAGCCGTCTGAATTAACTCCGCTCACAGCACTCTTGTTGTCCAAGCTCATTGCCGAGGCGGGGTGAGAGCTCCACAAACCTTGTTGCCGTTATGTAAATCATTCATTGTTCACGGACAGATTCCCGCCTGGTGTGGTAAACACAATTCCCTCTCTAGGGTCCGTCGGTGGTGCAGCGCTTTCGGCACACAGGGATGTTGACAAAGTGGCGTTCACTGGATCTACTGCGACTGGCCGGAAGATTATGGAAGCAGCGGCAAGGAGTAATTTGAAGAAGGTTCGTCTACATGCCACTCCCGCGAGGCAATAGACATCAGGGCAGTGCATTGAAAGTGTGCCAAATAGGTATCGCTGGAGCTCGGTGGAAAGTCTCCGCACCTTATCTTCGAGTCCGCGGACCTCGACCAGGCAGCCAATTGGGCGTGTCTAGGCATCCTTTACAACACTGGCCAAGACTGCACCGCTGGGTCCCGTTTGTACGTGCAGGAATCCATTTATGACAAGTTTGTCGCCTTGCTGGTTCAGAAAGTCAAAGAACTTGTGATCGGAGATGGCTTCGACGAAAGGAGCGGAGGTGGCCCCGTTGTCAGTTCATCGCGCCTGATTTTGACAGTTTAGGCTCATAACTTTCCACAGGTGTCTAAAGCTCAATACGACAAAGTCTGGTCATACATCGAGAGTGGTAAGGCTCAGGGCGCGAAGGTCGCCCTTGGTGGCCAGAAGCGCCCAGGCAAAGGGTTCTTCGTGGATCCGACTGGTAAGTATTGTTCCGGCCGAGTTTTTTGAGTCCCCAGAGACGAGAATTACGGCACAGTATTCACGGACATCAAGCAAGACATGAACATAGTGAGATATGCTTTGATGCACGAGGAGAATTTTGCTGATACGTGGTGTAGGTCCAGGATGAGGTACTTGGTGGGGTATTGCAGGTCGATACAGCCTGTTGAAACGTACTCTAGATTTTTGGCCCCGTGCTCTCGGTCGGCAAGTTCAAGACAGAGGAAGAAGCGATAGCCCTAGCAAACGACACTTCTTATGGTCTTGGCGCTGGGTTACACTCGAGTAAGTCTGACGCGCAGAGGCGTACATCACACGGACCTGACTACGAGTGCTTGTAGACGACGCTAACCAGTGCATGCGAGTCTCATCTGCCCTGGAAGCTGGAACAGTGCGCAAGGCCGTCTCTTCGATTTGTGCCGAATCCTAATGATCCACCCCAGGTCTGGATCAACCAGTACAATATGCTCAACAATAACGTTCCCTTTGGTGGGAAGAAACAGAGCGGAATAGGTTTGTTATGCTAGATGTCCATGAACGACTGAACTGATACTTTTGAAGGTCGCGAACTTGGCAGTTACGCCCTCGAGGAGTACACATCTGTCAAGGCTGTTCACTGGAACTTTGGAGAGACGCTCGACTGGCCCTTGTAAGAACGAAGGAAAGATTGCGTTGCATCAAATTAGGCTTCTTTGGTGGTGCCTGCTCAGATCAGTCACATGTATTCTATTACTCTATGGCGTAAAGTGTAAGTTAGCAAGCAGAGAAGAGGCCAAATGAATCCACAGCGTTCCCACTCTTGTGTGTGCATGGCAGCAGCACGATCGAGTCTCCAACGGCATACCCAAGGAGTGCGCACAGGAATGAACTTTAACACCTGGCTTTAGGGCGCTCCGATGTCCGAAATGACAGAAATGTGGCACACATGAACAAGACATATATATCATTGAACCCTCCAGGCATGTGTGTACATGTACGACAGTCTACCAAGAACCGGTTCAAGGGTTACATGTGCAGCCTTTATGTAAGCGCACGATGATGCCGGAGAAGAAAACCAGTCGAGATTGCTGCCCACGCGAGAGCCAAGTGCAATCATGATCACTGAAACACGTTATTGTGCTCATACGAGCCATCTTGATTCACCGCAGGCTGTGCGCTCTCGTGTTGGGTAGCAGGCCTGACGAGAGACGTTAGAGAGGAAAAATAACCCAGTAGAAAAAGAACCTTACGATTGGAAGTCCGAGATCATGTCTGCAGGGTATTCCCCTTGTGCAGTCTCCGGGAAGACGTCGTTAGGAAAGTAGTAACGCTCCTGGGTAGAAAGAAATTGATACGGAAGGTTCGATGACACGGCGGAATCATAAGGGGACGAGTCAGGGGCGGGCTCTGTGGCCATCAATGCCGGACCTTGCTGGGCGACAGCTGTCTCGACGGACAGGAACAGGCTGCACGGGGTGTTTCGTTTCTCGCATCGGCGGCAGCGAGTGGAGTTGTCATCGTAGGCACACTAAAGTAGGGTTGAGCACGAAGTCGGCGGAGAGAGGGGGCGGGGAAACGAACCTTTTTGTGACTCCTACGGCAGGAATCGCAAGCCTCTCTTGCTCTCTCTGAAGTGACGCTCATGGTTGCTGGGATTGGATGTCAGAGAGGAGACTAGTCCGAGAGTTTAAATACCGGGCGAGGAGACATGAAACAAACAGACGTACGCTCATGGACAAGTGCTATAGATCGGGAAGCCATTGTACAAGGGTCAGCAAAACAAGAGCCAAGGCCATGATCAGATCTTCACCGCAAGGCCTGGACGATGTCCTGTGCAGGTGCAAACGCAAAAGTGAGGTTCACCGCATTTTTACGCTCGGAAAGTATAATCATTGCGGCCGAGTTCAACTAGATTGGCATGGATGAAAGATCAGCGCTCGGATGGTGTATGAGTGCGCATCACGATGTGCACGTTGCATGCCAATCCACGTTGAACGTCCGGGACGAGGGCGGTGTTCAACTCCTATCTGCGCTGGAGGTAGGGCATCGGAGGTACAGAACACCCGACTTGGTGTGCAAATTGTGGCGTGAATAGGCTCCGAGAACCGCGTTCTCGTGGGCCAGATTCAGTCTGATCGACCCAGCTCAGCACCGCGAGTGAGGGGGTTGGTATTCGCGTTTTCCTTGAGCTTGAATGTTGGTTGATCGCGGCCTCCACGGAGTTCGACATTGTCCTGGATAGGGAAGGCACAAAGAAGACATTCATCTTACTGTAGCGAGCCAGGCCTCACCAATTAGGTGTGTGGGTGATAAGGGGTCGCTGATCAAGTTCCTTTTTTGCTCGTTGGTGCTCAATAAAAAGAAGTCTATGAAACCAGGTTTGACCTGACTTGCCTCAGGCAGGCGATTCCGGGTTAGTTTACTGCGCGGTCATTCGATTGTTCCATGTGAAGCTAGTATGCAAACCAAGCCATACGACGACAGCGTGCGTTCATGTACCTTGGCACCAATACACGAACACGCCTCCTCAAGGTCCGACGAGCGCCTAGTGTCAGAGATGATAATAAACAGCAAACAACCATAAAACAGGAATCACATTCGCGAAGCAGAGTCACAAGAAGAAGAATAACCAAAGTCCATAGAATGTAAAAACGAAAGAGGAAAGGCGTATCGTGAGCATACTGGTGAACTAGGATTCACCTGAGCGGGAGGGACTAGGGACTTCCTCATCGGCGAAGGCGCCCCTGTTGTCGGGCTGGAGTTCCTCCATGTCATACCTATTGGGTGGCATGAGACGCGAAGTTACGAGCTTAGTGAAAATCAACAACCCCAAGTTTGGTGCGCCATCACTTGCACTCTGGGTGGCATAACTGGCCACATAAGGATTGGAAGATCTGAGAACACCCATGAAAAAAGGTTATCAAATAGACCGAATTGACTGACGTGGTCTGGCCATAGTAGCCCTGAGAATAGTAACCAGACTCTAAATTGGTAGGACCTTGAGTAACATTCGGGCTAGCGTTGTTTGTGAGGACAGAGAAGGGGCACAAAAAGAGGCGTCTTACAAGCTCTGCTGATAATTTTCCATGCTTGGTGCGAGAGGTAGAAAGCTCTGTGTCTGCAACCTTTTTTTTTTTTTTTTGGTTTCTAAGCAGCGAAATTTGCGAATGGATATACGTACGTGGTATGTCCCGCCGAATGGATGGTGGTACTTGAACCTTGCCGCTCGTCCAAGCGCATCATGAACTGGGAATACCCTCCCATCGGGACTGGAAGCGACTCAGACTGCTGTTGCGTGTATTGAACGTTAGTCTCATAGCTCTGCGTCAGTTCCTCGGTAGCGCCACCGGCAGAGTGCGGTGCGATATGGTGTCGAATCGGTCCAGCGCCGTGGACACCGATGCCTGAGCTCGGACTCTGGGAGCGAGCTGCTCGGGGTATATTACACTCCAGTCCCTGCGAAACACAACGACGGCACGGCCGATCGTTTGTGCCATACTCGCTAGGCTCGCACTAGTGACGCTTTAGCACGGCTAACAGTCATATGCGAGGGGGCGTGCTCACACGCTGCTTCGCTCTCCTGCAGAAGCGGCATGCTCTTTCGTTACGTGGCCTTCTCTGCACTGGCTGATGAGTACGACTCGAAGAACGTCCAGGAGGCATATGGAAGAAGGATGATGGGGAGAGCAGCGCAGATGTTCCTCTTTTAAATCTCGGTCAAAGTCCCCCTACGCATTTGTGCTTGAAAGGTGCGCTAATCCTTCCGTGTCTGATCCCGCATGATGAAGAATAATCTCGATTGCAGCATCGGAAAATCGCAGATTAATCTGGTGCATTCCATGAGACGGCCCGAACGAGGATAAAGACCTAGTTTGAACTTGTCTTGTCCCGTGCAGCTTCACTGAATGCTGTAGGTGGGAATTAATTAAAAGGCGCGAAGCAGTGAGCGGAAACCTCACGATAACGAGAAGGCGTGAATGAAAGCAGCGGATGATGGCTGGCGGATCAGGGGTGGGTGACACGGTAGAGAGATTCGGCTGATGGGCTGAGTTTCCTTTTTCATGATCAGCGCTGGGTAATGCAAAGGCTCCGGGGAACATTTTCTCAGCTCTCATCAGCACATATAGCTGATATCAAATTTAGAGCTGTGATGCATCAATACCTGGGAAACGAGCAGAGCTTTTGTTACAAGCGGTCCACATGAAAGACAAACGCGCTCAGCAAAGGGTACAACGGGGTAAAGCGGTTCAGAGTAAAACGCACGTAAAATACAGTACATGTCACAGAGCCAAATAATCCTTCACTTCTTCTTCGGTTAGTTTACGGAAAGTAGGTCGCGGGCGCCCGGTTTCCCCCCCTTCCTTTCCCGCATCGAGTTCTTCCACTGTTGGTACTGTGACCACACCGATCTCGATGGTCTTCTCTGTCATCTGCCCCTCAAACCCCTCCTTAAGGGTTAACAGGGCTGTGTGAATTGCGTCCTCCAGGCTAATGTCATCGTTGTATCTTTTTTTACGTTAATGGAGCATCAGTTGCATGTGTATTCCTGTGATGAATCAACATGCACGAAACTTACCGCTTCTCTAGGAAAGTCTTTGCATTCACCATATTCTTACCTATGGCACTAGCCTTCCAAGCCCAAAATGACCCCGATGGATCAACTTGATAGAGACAAGGCCCGCGATGAATATCGTATCCCGCGACCAATAAGGACACGCCGAACGGACGCACACCTCTATGAAAAAAATGTGGAGATTCAGCAAGCGAGTCACGTGTAACAATCCAACCTTACCCGGACTGTGTGGCTTCCTGCATGACGGTCGCAATCTCCTGAGTCAAAACTTTCGTGGGTGGGTACTCTCCATACACTTTCCAGTACGCCTGAGCACTTTTTCGGGCACGCGCAATGAGGACACGAAAATCGGGGCCCATGCCAGAATACACGATGCCAATGTTGGGACAAACCACCGCCACCTTCTCGATCATCGAGTCGTCTATCAGTACGGAGGAGGACTTCTTCTCAGTGGCAATGACGATGCCATTCGATGCTACAGAGAATGAAGATCCGATATGCGGACATTACTATGATGATACCTTTAATCCCGAGACTTGTGGTCCCTTGTGAAACGGCGGCCAAAGCGTGTTCAATCTGCACAAGCTTTCCGCTCGGCGAGAAGACGGTCAGGGAGTAGCTAACGGACGGGATGAGAGCTGAAGACAGGTTTACGTGTGTATTCAATACCTGTAGGCGCCGCCGTCCGCACTAGCCATTGTGGTTGAGGAAGAAGAATTAAAAGCGACAGTCTGCGGAGCGATTACCTCTCAATAAGTCACGCTGTACGCGCGTCGGGCACACGCGTCTATATTTGTGGATTGTTTATGTACATATTCAATCAAACGTGTGCAAATATCCTTGCACCGATTTTCAAAGACTAGTATTATACATAACATATTCCTACACATGCCGCCCCCTTATTCACTCCACCAGAGGCGTCGTCCTCAAGTAAGGCTGTTGCAAATGCACTGCTCAGCGCGCTGCCCCGCAGAGGCGTCATAGATCTACCTTGTGGAAAGTCACATCCGGGAACAACTTCTTCGCTTCGTCGTTGCTAACGGTTGGGTGCACGATCACGTCGTCACCCTTGTTCCAGTTCACGGGTGTCGTTACCCTGTACTTGTCGCCGAGTTGCAGAGCTAGAGGGATCCTTTAGACTAGAGCAAGCGAGTGAATCTCATCCCCTCACAGTCAACCACACTATAGAGGGTTAGCTCGGAGTTGCAAGGGGGGCGAAATGCAGTGCTAACCGAATGATCTCGTCAAAGTTCCTGCCCGTGGAAGCGGGGTAGGCAATCGTCAGGCGAATGACTTTCTTGGGGTCGATGACAAAGACGGTCCGGATCTGCTGGATGATAAGGCATTAGTCGTGTCAAGAGGACAATCGCACTCGCCGTGAAGGGGAGACCCTTGCTGTCACGGTTCGTAGCATCCTGTTCGTCAAGCATGTCGTACAGCGTAGAGATCTTTCTGTCCGCATCGGCTATCTGGTACATGATCGTGAGCGCGCAGAAGACACGGAAGGGATTCGGATTACAATTGGGAACTTGACATTGGTAGGGCCGTACTTGGCGCCGAACTCGTTGATATCCTCGACCCACTTGTAGTGTTCTTCGAGACCGTTGGCAGAAATGCCGATGACCTTGACGTTGCGCCTGGCAAAGTCGTCTGCACGACGAGCGACCTCGCCGAGCTCAGTGGTGCAGACAGGGGTGAAGTCTCCAGGATGGGAGAAGAGGATGGCCTGGGAAGGGGTTCAGATGAGGATGGGAAAAATGATGGAGACGATACCCAGGAATCGCCGATCCATTCGTGGAAGTTGATCGGGCCGTTTGTAGTTTCGGCCTGGAAATCTGGAGCGATGCTACCGAGACGGAGGGAGGGCATGATGATATGATATGATATCAACTTTGAGGAGGGACGGGGATGATTAGATCTAAACGCCTCCTTATATACGCATCACTATGATCAAATCATGGCGTCTTTGCTTCCCACGAATGATTACAAGTCTATTGCAATAGTCGCGTAATCTAGTAATACGCAACCGCATGCAAGATACTGTGTGGATGTCGTTCTTGCTGTACCTGAAGAATCCGGTCGATATCCTCATCGACATCCTGCGACACCTCGATCTATACCCGATCAGCCCATGTTCCATGTTCATCAGTCCGACTTACCGCCGCAGCTAGGTCCAGCATCGCCTTCCCTGCAATAAGTGCTTCCTCATGGTTATCCTTGATTTCTATATTAATTACATGTACGGGTTTGTTGTATTCGCCGCCCCGACTGAGCAGATCTATGCCGTCTATCAGTTTAATAAACCACCTCATGTCACGGACAGACCCACCATCACATACGGCGTCGAAGCAGCGCTCCTCGCATGTGATCACCACATCAGCGATGGTTCTACTATCTTGCCACCGTTCTGGAGCTAATTTGATCCTCCGATTACGATCAAGCATCTGCAACAACCCATTTGCGGTATACCTTGCGCCCATAAGCCTAAATACGAAAACCCTCGTCTAGCCTCGACTCACAAACGGAGATCTTTCGATTGGAGTTCTTCATATATCGTGTTGTAAGGCGTCCCAAATGGATAGATGTTTGGCTTATCTATCGAGGGACCAGGGAGGCGAACAGCGGAGCCTGTGCCATACGAGATGACTCTATAACCTGCTTTTCTGAATTTTGGTCAGAAAACCTCCCTTCTTTGTGCAGGGACAATTGCTTACTGAAGGACATGGTGTCCCTCCATAGAGCGATTCTGGACGGCGTCAGACTGCTTGCGCTTGTGGAGGCATCATCGATCATTACCTGGTTACTAGCACAAACAACGCAGAATAGCGGTCGTAGTTTGTATATGGAGGGAGGAGATACTTCATTATTCAGTGGCGCTGGCGCATTGGAACCGGCATTTGCTGACGTTTGGTATTGCACCTGCTGAGGGGCTGCATGCGAATCAATTGGTGGCCAAGGCTGCTGTTGTGGCGCTGGCGGGGCAGGTGACCCTGAAGGGACTCTTTGCAGACGGAGGTCGGCGCGTACAAGGCGAGGGTCACGCGCTCGGCGAGGGTCCATGGATCTCTGCTCGAAAATAGATGGTTGAGTATGGTTCGGAACGCGACGCGACGTAAAAGGGCCAATGTCAGCAGTATCCAGAACATTTTAGTCTGCAGCTCGACCCAGCGGGTAAAGAACGCGGGTCAATGAAGCATCCACTCTGAATCATCATGCAGGACTAGGCTGTGAGACGATACTTACAAGCAAGTGAGAATGAAGGAACACGAGCGCTTCTAGTGTGACACCAAGTCACGACTCACGATCTAGCCACTGGCACCAGCACAGTGTTCCACCACTATGGCGTATGTTTTAGCTCCACAACTCTCTCCTTGGGATGCTCAAAGTGTAATAGACCACCGCCCATCGCGCAAAGAATGTCTTCCCACCGTTACCCTTCGGAAGATGATATCCGCATGATTGGGTGTGCAATAACCCACGACGAGCAAGTCATCGCTAACTTAAATTCCGAAATTAATACAATCATGGCACAATTGGAGCAGGTTCGTCTTCGCAGGATGAAGTATCAGGAAAATATTCGGCAGTATCGCTCATTGATCACACTTGCCCGACGCATCCCGCACGAGGTCCTCGCCAACATTTTTGAACTGTGCGCCGAGAGCGGTTGGACCCGCGCTCCCCTCGTCGCATCACACGTATGCTCCGCTTGGAGGAAAGCGGCGGAATACCCGCACGTCTGGTCCAGGATCTACATCGACTGTGGTCTTGGTACTCCCTTGACTAAGGCGAAATTATGGCTTTCCAGGGCCCAGCAGTCACCACTCCATATCACCCTTGACGTTCCCCCCAATACATTGTCTGTGGAGGAAATCCTTTTTGCTCTCTTCGAGCGTTCTACTCAGTGGAGGAGCGCCGCCATCCGGACCCATGACTCCGTCCAGCTAAACCACATCTTGTCGCTGATGCATCACCCATTCCCGCAGTTGCGCAAGCTTGACTGCGTAACCCACTGGGACACCCCTACGGCAGACCTTGTTGACTTTTCTGCTATCCACAATGCTCCCTCGTTACATCAGCTCGACATTGCGCAACCCAATTTACCTCGCTGGAGTATTCCTTTCCAATTGACAAGCCTGCACCTCTTTCTTTCAACACCGAGAATTCTTCCAAACCTGGTCACTGCCTCAAGATGGACAAGCATGCTCGCTAATCTGCTTGGCTTGAAACATTTGACACTGGAGCTCTCCGTCGAGTCGGAATACCATTACGAACTTGACACCACGCAAGTGGTGGAGCTTCCTCAACTCGAATCCTTGGCATTCACAATATCCCGTGAACTCCTCGGGGTGTTCGATAACATACAGGCTCCAGCACTCCGAAAGCTTCTCCTCCGCTGTTCTCCAGCACACGAGCACGCCTCATCCGCCCCAATCGTCCGCCGTATCCTGGAGTCCTCGCCTTGCATAGAATTGTTAGAACTACACGATGTAAACTTATCTCGGGAGGAGTTGGTGCAATGCTTCACACTATTACGTCGACTGGAGGAACTCCGTTTGCACGACAGCGACATATCAGACGATGAACTGCAGCTTCTGTATGGTCCTGCGGGTCTATGCCCGAATCTCGTACGATTGGATGTACGCTGGTGCGCACATCTGACAGGCTCGGCGTTGGTTCAGCTGGTCAGGAGCCGCGTTCGAGTGGACGTAGAAATGGACAAATCAGGGTCCGTGCTCGAGCAGGCCAAGGAGTTGGAAGAGGTAGCTGCTATAAATTGTCTACACGTGAAGGAACGGGACGTTCTCGATCTCGCGAAATTCACAACCTGCAGGCTTGTGCTGAGAGTAGTGGATGATTTTTGCCGTGAGTCATCCAACTTGGTCATGGTCGTGATTTTTCAAAGACGATGTCGTTGATTCAGGGAACAGAGGCTGCTGTGCCAATGAGCGGTACAGACAACGCATGCGCCTTCGTCACAACATCACTTTCCACGAGAGAGATCCAGTCCTGGCTAGGATCATTCTCTGAGGTGCTTGGATTGAGAACTTGGACGTATTATTATACAAAGGGATGTTATAGAGACAGTATACCAAGGCAATGTGGTCATGTCGGTCGCAAACTATGGCAGACGGTGGTAAAAGGGACACCGCATACCTCAAACAAGGACTACAATCCATCTTCCGCCGGGAGACAATCGTTGCCCTGCTAGGTGTGATATGGACCATGTTCTCAGCTCCCAGCGGGTTTGATACAAGTTGGATCGTCCCACGTTGACTGTGGCACACGGACCGACCTGATGACCTAATTACTTCACCCACAACTTTCTCTCGTTGTTCACTGACGCTATGGGACACACCGACCGCACCGCAGACTTCCGGGAAGTCATAAAGTCGAAGCAGGGCTTAACCCCTCCTGCCAAACGACGAAAACTAACGACCGAGGTTGACCCTCGTGATACCTTTGGGAAACGATATGTGGAGGAGGCCTACATCATCGTGCGCCCAATTGTTCTCAAGTGCCAATACCCACGACTGACACGTTCTTCCCAGCTGAACCACATAAACGCTCTGACGCGGGTGTTGAGCAACGTTCGCCGGCCTTACCTCACCGTCGATTCTAACTCCAGTCCGCTTGTGCGGCAAGGTTCTCGAAATCTTGACCTGAGCGACTCCCAGCAGTTGTGGTCAGAAATAAAATATCTTTCGAACGAGGAGAGGGACCAGATTGATCTTCAGGCCCGACTCGTACTCACCCGCTGTGCGGACCGTGTGAAGGAGATGGAGGCGCTCGAAAAGCGTGCGTTTCTGTTTTGTTTTCACACATCGAGCAACCCTTCGAACCTCTGTACCCGAACAGGGCGTGTAGAGCTGGCTGCGCGCAACATGAATCCGTTGGCACGATTTCTCCCAGCCAGATTGGTCCAAGGTGATTCGGCTATGCTCCCAGAGTATCTGGCCGCCCACCATGCGGGCATAACGTGGTACCTTAGTCGACGTTTGACCGAGGCAAGCCAGCACCAGAAGGAATTACAGGAGGAACGCGTAAAACGACAACTAGAACGAACGCGTACGCTTGGTTCAAACGCTGCTCGCGAGGTTATGACAATAACCTCGAGGGATGCAAGGCAACAGCCAACCAGCGACAGCTGGCTTGGTGGCGCTTCCTCTGCGCTCGTGTCCGGCATTGCTGCTACAATTGGTTCCGCTTCTGGTCGATCTGCTGCCCTCAAACCAATGGGATCCATTGCCTCCGTGGAGAATTCGGATGACGACGATGAAGAGCTGGAACTAACTGAATCGCAGATTCTCCAGTTCGAAACCGAAAATGCACACATTCTTCGGTCGGTCCAGGATACACTAGAGTCGGTGCAGCAAGCGGAGGGGCGCTTGATGGACATTAGTAATCTGCAAATGGAACTCATCACCCACCTCACACGTCAGACCGAGCTTACTGAACAGCTCTATGAGGATGCAATAGCAACCACTTCCACCGTTGAGAAGGGTAATGTGCAACTCAGGGAGGCAAGACGAAGGGCAAAGGACAGCAGAATATTCATCCTCGTGTTCCTCATTGGGGCCAGCCTGTCTCTACTATTCTTACATCTGTACTAAACCTTGTAGATCTTTTATAAGTATGGTATGCAATTGATATTCAGTCATTTAAATAGACAGGTTGATATAAGTGCTACAGGTATGTCATGTAACTCAAATTTAGGATGTGCAGAAAGTTGCTTGAGTCCTGCTCAAGTCCTATGATATGTAACCTCATGTCCGTATTCTTGATGCACAATTACTGAAGTCAGGAGCGTACAAGGAGGGGAACCCCTTCCTCGGCATCTTCAGGTACTTCAGGGTCTAGCTCGTCGGTGGTTGAGCGATTGCGATGCAATAATTTAATTTCCTTGTGGACGAAGTAGTAGACCACACTATTGGTAGTCAGTTAATATGAAATCGGACGAAGGAAGACCATACGAGCTTGAAATAATTGAGATGACAATGCCTCCGACGATCAGGGAACCATTCATGAACATCGTCGCTGATTAGATGATCGTGAGATTAGCAACAACTGAAGGAGGCTAGCGTACTGTCATCCATATGGCTTCTCTGTTCGCCGTCAGAGAGGCTTGCAATGCGCGACCCCACGAAAACGTAGACCACAACGCGAGGAAGTACGAAGAGGGTGGCGAATGTAAATTGGATCAGGGACACAGACTCGATGCTCTAAGCACATGAAGCGTGAGGAGGTACTCTCACCAAAGTGAATTACTCACGGCGAACAGAGAATTGGAGTATACCCATGGCGGAAACGGCGAGATGCGGATGAGAATAATGAGAGGCAAGCCCCTCGCACGCTGCTCAATACAATGGATACGGAACGGCACAAGAGCGTGTAATACGTGAAAGTACTAACAGTGACAGCTTCGAGCGCTGCCCATTTCTCGTTGGAAGCGGTCCATTTGCGCAAGTGATCGCCAAAGAGAGAACGCAAGATAACGAATACAAGAGCCGAGCCGCCAACGGTGGCGATCGCCGCAGGAATGAAACCTTGCATACCATAGGTGAAACCACAGAGATTCATGAGCGTGGAGTGGCCGATGAAAGGTGGAAATGATATCAAGACTGAACAAATTCAGAAAGAGACGAAGGACGTGAGGGCAGAGTACATACCAATCGCGGCGATGAGAATGAAAGATCCATAAGGAAGACGGCGAATTATGGCGGCAAGATCATACATGAACTGGGCAATGCGACTTGGTGTGACCAGCACAATGACAACAATCAGGCAGGCGTAGAAAAGGAAGAGAAAACATATAGCGGCCTAGCGCTTGCGATTATCACGGAGATACAAGGGAAACTGCCGCTACTCGCCTTTCCGTAGAAACTGAGCTTCTGATACTGTATGGAAGCGGATCTTGCAAGGGAGTGGAACTGGCCGTTCGGTAGCCTGCATGGGACCATGATGGTTGGCTTTGAGGAGGATCGCTGACTTTGAATTTGGGTAATTGCTAACCTAAAATAAATAATAATATTTCCAGCACAGCCACTGGCCATTAACTTCTCCCCGTCGACCGCGCAAAATCACATACAGGAATTTTACCTGACCAGCACGTCCAACACGACCCGAGCGAGGGATACCGTCACTCACGCGCACGCCTCATGGAAAAGTTCTCTGCGTTCAGAGTGAGCCATCAATGCAGTCGATCACTGCATCCCGCTCACTTGGAATAGGACCCTGGAACGGGAATACAGGTCGGCCTGTCCTCTCTACTCCACCGAATACGCTTCTGAACACGAGTCAATCGGCTCAGCCCTTTCTTCCGCCGGTTCCACCCTCAGAACACGACTTTTTACTCTCACTTTTAGCCCCAGTTCGTGTCACATTTGCCGTTCTGCGGTCCGTATTGGTCATCGCGATTGCCGTCCTGCATTTCATCCTGGTAAATGCGTTATGCACACTGCTCGTGAGTCTGTGATCCCGCTCTCAACTCTCTCGTCTCAAAGTTAGACACCGCTTTCCCCCATTCATCGCCTCGTCGAGGGGGCAAGCACGATCACGCTAAGCCGGCTTGCCCTTTATGTGCTCGGCTTTCTATGGATTCCAGAAGAGCTCGTAGCTCGTAAGCGAGGGTTTGTCTCTTTCATCCGACGGACGCTTGCTATTCGTTAAAGTCTTTCCCAGGAAATTTCCGGATACTACCTGGAGCCCAAAGGCCGGGGACATTATTGTGTCCAATTGGAGTTCCTGGATTGATATCTTGTGGCTCTCGTATCGGTGAGTAAAACGTTGGGTTTGGGAACGTTGGACCTAAATCCTGTCACAGGTTTAACCCCATTTTTGTTCTTCCTGTTGCCGATGAGGCGAAGTCGCCAATATCCTCTGCTCCTGATGGGGAAACTATATCCTACAGACCTGGTCGCAAGACAGGTACCGGTTCTGCCGCGATCTCTACCCCGACTCGGACCGTCAGCCCACGCCTACCTATTCGCGGCTTCCGCCGAGTGTCTTTGTTATCGATGGTTAGAGCCACCGGTGGAACTCCCCAGTCGCCTTCGTCAGATACCTTCTCCACTCTTGAAGACATCAGAAAATCTTCCGAACGACCGGTGGTAGTCTTCCCCGAGTGCACAACGAGCAATGGGCGCGGTCTTCTTCGATTTGCTCACGTTTTTGAAGGCTATAACGTTCCGGTGAAGGAATGCAACGTGTTCATAATGTGTATCAGGTGGGTGGATATAAATTCCCTTCGAGTCTATCTCATGCCAATGTCCCTAGATACAACCCCCCAACGATCTTCCAACCATCCCTTACACATCCCATCCCGACCTCCATATCCAACCCGCTTTATCATCTATTCACCATTACAAGTTCCTTGTCTCCTCAGTCCATGTCCGTTCGCATGCTTCCGCTTTCAGAGTCCCCTTCCTCTCAGCTTTTCGTGGTGAGCGAGGTCGTCCCAGACCCTGTGATTGACATGCTCTCCGAAATCTGCGCCGTCTTAATTGCAAGAATCGGTAAAATGAAACGCATCGGCTTTGGTTGGGAAGATAAGGTTGCTTTTCTAGATCTCTACTCGGGTCGGCGGAAGTGATGGCCTTACCTACTTGCTCTCGCCTACCTCGAGCGCGGTGGGCGCAAACTACATTCGGCTCATCGACCCTGTTTCGTGGGCTTAGAAGCTTCATCTGCGGATCACTCACCCAGTCGCCCCAAAGGCTAATCTCCATTAATCATCCATCTTAGTAATCAATGATCGAAGGACTTGGATAGGATTACATGAGATATATCTTAAACCTAAGCAGAGCAAGGCACTAAATAAAATACAAGTGAGCATGACAACAGTTGGAACTACATGACAATTGCAATGCGTGTATGTATGTCACATCGACTCCGAATCGCGCCCAACTGTTTCACGAAGCCGACGGATTCAACATGTCCTGCATCAAGGTCACCCACCTTTCGTCTATGCCCGACTCGCCGGAAATAAAAAGCTCCAGATTATCGAAGCTGTTGCTTGCTTGCTCCGCGGACGGTGACCCAAAAAACTCCAAGTTGGAAAAGTTTCCCATGAACTGCTCGTCGAAAGCGGGGGGTAATGGGGTTGGTGTAAACGTCTGTTGAGAATACGACGACGATCCGGAAGTCATCCCAGGCAGGACATTCGTGAACATATCAGACTGGAGGGTAGGGTTTTGGTTGAAATTGAATTGGGTGAGTACAGAGCCGGCACTGATCGGTGTTGAACTAGACGCAGAGGGTGGCAGCATCGACAAGTATTCCACAAGTGATGGATGATATTCAGGTACGGGATCCGAATGACAAGTACTGTCTTCCGAAATGGTGGACGGAGAGCTCGCTGGACTGGCTGATGCCGATGGAGACACACCGTGGGCACTTTTACGACTCTGCTGCGAGAGAATTTTGCTGACGAGGATCTGTGTCTGGCCCCCGAACACTGCAAGCTCGTCGACACCAGTCTCTGGGAGTAGGGAAGTAGGACCAGTGCGAAGAGAAGCGGTCCTATTGATAGGTAGTTGCCCTTGTGTTTGGTGAGCCTTGGCTTTCAAGTGCATTAAAACAGCCTGGATCACAACCATTATTAACTGGCATCCCGCATAGAGAAAGGACCATAACCTACCAAACCGCATTTTGCGCGAGGAGATATGACCGCACCGCTCCTGAACAGGTTCAGTGCTAGATCAAGTTCTAGTTGCGCAGCAGGTGCCATTGTAGAAGACGGTGCCCTCGTGACGATGGTTCCGACAATAATCTGGCGACGACATTAGTTCATGCGAGGCTGTGAGTGGTCGAACTGACTGCAGCGGACAATAGATAATTCCACATCGTCCAAAAACGAGCAAACAATTCCGGATATTTCTGGTAATTCATTGCGGCGGTCTTTATAGTTGCCGAAGCGCATCGGTAGGCAGCAAGAAAAGACGGTGCGAAGGGGCTACGAAGTGGATTAGTAGGAAAATCCAGCATAGCCTGGGCAAAGAAGCTGCGGTGTATGTATAACATTGCTGAGACGCGTGGTGAGTGGAAGAAAACAGCTTCGAAGATTGAAATCGTACTGGTAGTCCTAAACTGGAATAGAATCCGACCCCGGACATATGCACTTGGTGTAGTGTACTCGTCAATAGAGCTGGAGCGGTATAAATTCAATGAAGGAGGGAGGACTTTCTCCCGAACTTTCCGATCCAGTTCCAAGATGGTTTCGTAGGTCGGTGGCGTCACAGTGAGTGTAAGTTGGAGCACCGGAATGAATACGTCTTTTGTAAAAGAGTACTTCCAGCGGAAAACTGGAAAGCTGATTCAATGGAGGGCGAGGATGACGCAAAGAAAAGCCTTACAGCCCATCTCTACTTCTCCTTTGTCGTTGATAGTTGTCGTTTCATCTTCCGGGAATTCACAGTCAACATACGACAGGCTAATCGATGGCGGACGCCCAAGAGCCATGCTCTGTTCGAGTGAGTATGAGTCGGCAAAATGATCATTGAAACACTTACATGAAACATATCGGCTGATAAAAGTTCCCAAAAGAGGGCCCGACGTCGTTGAATTGCCTTCGGTGGCATGTTAAAGCGTGCAGGATCACGATCTAGGCACCGATGAGAGTCCACTCGAGTTCAACTACAGTGACATACGTAGGCCCATCTGCCAAAATGAATTAGTGTCACCCGACGGTTATACTGAGGACTTACGCTCTGTGCAAGCTTATTCGCGAATGCTAAAATTGACCATGCACTGTCGAGTGTGGGATGCCTCCCGTGATTTGCATAATAGAATGCCATTAAGCACATGGCTTGTAAGGTTTGAGTGGTGGGTAAATCATAAACCGGCTGGAACGACAGCCCCAAGCGACCCAGATGGAAATAATTTTCAGCTTCAGTATTGTAAGGAGGAAGAGTGAGGTCCGTGAGCGCGCCGTGGGCGAAGACCATATACAACACGGCCAGTGTGTGCGAAGAAACTTCTGTCTTGACCTCCGATACCTCGTTTTTTCTGTCGTGCGCAGCAGCATAAACGGGGGTCAAAATCTCATCAATAAGCTCTTCACGAGTAATTGGTCGACAACCGCCTGCGGAGTTTTCCAAGTAAGTCTCGCAGAGTGTAGTAGCACGTGGATACTCGGGGAGAAGATTGAACAACGCGTCCATGAGCTGACTCTGCTTGCCGTCATCGCTGATACCTGCAGTATTGAAAGGGAGAATCGATGCCAAGTGGCTAATCTCGGCCGAGACCTGAGGCAGATTGTCGATCAGAGTAGAAGAAGGCCCTGAGTCTGTACCACCCAGTTCTGCACCAGCCTATTTAGGTATGTCAGGATATGGTGCACCAAGACCAAATGCCACCAACCAAAAAGAGGGCCTGTACGATCGAACCGTCATCAGCACTGCCGACCTTATGCGGGCATCGTGAGAAATTCACCTCGGAGCCCGCAGTACGACCAAAGTAATGAGAATCTCCCCGATCCGTAATAGTGAGGGTCCCCAAGCCATTTATCGGGGCAGCTTGCTGATCCCCTAGAGCTTCGCGAGGGGCTGTCTCAAGCCCATATTTGATAGCTAACAACTCGTCCGTCAACAAAGGATGGACATCGTTTGAAACACCCGCTTGAAATATAGCCAAGGCGTCTTCGAGGGAACGTATTCGGTGACCCATGTCCGTAATCTTACGATGCAAATGTTCTGTGTCAGTAAGAACGAACCTGAGATGGGCATTTGGTGAACCTGATGTACGTCAGTATGTTCGTAGGCACACACCGAGTTCCCTGTCCGGTTGACAAGCTTCCTGTTATGAGTGGAGTTGAGCAGTCACCCGTCGGAGACGGCCGAGGGCAACAAACCATTGGGACATATTGTGGGGCAACCCCTGCGTACACAAGAGCCACATGGCACTTTCTTATCGCATTTGAGCTTGAGTCTGCAATGGAATGATGAGGGTCAAGAGTGAGCAACATGAGAGATAGCACCTTCGACACTCTGCACAGGATATTTCACCACGAGCACGTTTAAGCTCTATCTCTTCCTCGGTCGTTACTTTGCGAAATTGTCGGCGGGAAACATTGAAAGGGGTGCCCTTTGACGTGTCAACCGGCATGATGATTCCCTCCCCGGCCAGATAGTGTGCGAGTGATCCTCTGCAATAATTAGCGCTGACATCCTCGGACCTAACAAAGTTCCCCCCCGAATTTCACACCGCTTCCCTCTCCGACTTAACCTTGGCCAGAAAGTCAACTTCACGTGACCCAAACGCGTCGCGTCAAGCAGTCCTTTACCATGTACTTCCATCCGGGTGTTCTCGCCGCTTCCTTTGTTCTCCTCCTCAGACTGCCACCGCTGGTCGGTGGAGCAGCCACGAACACCACCCGAACAACAGTCACGCCAGGCAACTCACACTCCCTACCAGAATCTTACCAATTTGACTCTCGAGATGGTTGGGAATCCGTCATAGTTACGAATCTACGTTACAAGTACCGCCGCTCGCCCACCCCTGGGATGACCTCAGCGACTACTCCTGGTACAAACTCCAGCAGCGCGCTCAAGCGTCCGTCGAGCGCAAATACCGAACATTCTTCTAAGAAGAGCGTCTTCAGATCTGTCAAGGAATCTTTAGCCGAGCTCACAAAGGACATCATCGCCAGCGGCAAACCTGAGCCGGTTACCATCACTTGGTTTGACACATCTGCCTGCCAACGATTTGTGCCTAATTTCTGAAATATGCAGGTATACTGGACAAGATCTTCTCAATCCTAGTTGTTGGACTAGCACAAAATGGGCACCCACGGTACTGTATAATCAGCATCGCTCGACCTTGTTACTCACTTACAATTCTACATGAAAGGACAAATCTTTCGTCGCAGCTGTCACTCTAGACGGGTGGTCAGAGAAGCCCAAGTGTTTCAAATTTCTTGAACGTAGGTAATACTCGCCTGTTAATTGTAATCCCGCCAACCCGTTTTAGTCTGTAGCAACTCCACCCAATGCACATTTGCCAGGGTGGTAGACACTTGCGCCGGATGCAAAAAGGGGTCCAAGCATGTTGACCTCACTCAGGCAGCCTTCGAAGCATTGGCACCGCTGGACAAGGGCGTGTTGACGGTGCAGATGCGTCAGGCATCTGATCCTTCGAAGTGGTAGGCGCAGGAATACCTAAAATCACAACAGTAATGATTCTGAAACACCAAACAGGGATGTGAACCTTTGGGGCCCTCAAGATCCCTGATAACGATGTATTTCTAGATTTGTAGTCCACATACATGAGAGCATAATAGATCTCGTCGTGTGCAAAGGGCATCAAGTTTTGATGCTCACCCGCTTTCTCTTTTTACCCTCGGTAATCGCCTCGCGCACTTTCGATTCGTCAAAGTCTTCTTTCTCGAAGAAAAGTGCCGTTCTCTCTGCTTCACTTTTACGGCGGATGTATTGCAAGGCAGCTAGGTTGTACCCAACCGTGTCTTTCTCGCGTTTCAGAGCATTTCTCAAGTGAATTCTCATCGGAATTAACGTCGTTCGCATGATCCGATTAGCCACGATCTGGTGATGATGGGTCTTGAGGAGGAAGAACGTGACGTATGAAACGAGTGCAATATTCCGGCCCTGTGATACCAGCGTTAGGCCAGACTGAGCGTAGCAAGTCATTCAAGCACCGTGTAAACACACCTTTTTTGCCCACATATCTAGATATTGCATCAACGACAACACCTTACCAAACGGTAGTACCAACAAAGCGTCGTATAACGCAGTGCGTGGAATCTTTTCCACCACCCTTAGGACGTAACCATCTGGGTCTAAATCCAGTGCCGCAAGAATGGGGTTGGGAGGGGGCGGCTGCAGACCAGCCGCCTCCAGAGTGCCTGCTCGGGCCTTCTGATCTTCAAAGTCTTGGAGAGCAGCCTGCTCGTTGTCCGCGAGATCGAGAGCTTCTATTATACGCTCCCCAGCCATGAGTGTTTCCATGGTCTGCTTGGTCACTGCAGCCACTTCGGCAGAAGGTTCACCATCGGCGTTTTCTCGTTGCCCAATCATACCGTCAGGTTGATTCAGGGTTTCCGCCAAGTCGTTCTCATAGAGATGCTCTAATTCTCGCTCGCGTTCTTCTTCAAGAAAGAGCTATGAGGTCGTCAGCGAACGCAATTGAACAAGGAGAAAATACCGTACTGGTTCGTCCAGTTTCTCCCAAATGCGGATGGACTTATCATGAGACCCAGTCACTACGAAGTTACCGTGATGGCTAACTGCGAGAGCCCAGATCTCGTTGTGATGTCCCTCGAGTTTCTGAATGTTTTCAAACTTCAATCGTGACTCAGTATGTGAGGTGGAAAAACGTAAAGGGAACTACCTTGTCGCCGTCCCAATATTTTAGCACGTTATCTTTACCTACTGTCCAAAAGTAGTGGGAGTTTTTCTCGAATAGAACCTGCGTGACGCTATCCTCATGGGCAAAGATTGACTTGTGACAATCTCCAAAATCAAGGCCCCATATTTTGACGTTCTTATCGGCAGAACACGTCACAACTAATTTCGAGTCATCCGAGATATCCATCGCAAGGACCGGCAACTGAGCGAAATATGTATGTTATGTTGCTCGAATTCGAACATTGATCAAGATTGACCTTGTGTCCATATAACGAGAGGAAAAACTTAAGAGTATCTTGATAAAAGATTTTGACAGTGGAGTCCAGAAGAGATACAGCAAGCAGTCTGCCATTCGGGCTGTATCTCAGCGACAGTACATCGTCAGACATCTTGAGGGTGCGCATATGCACTAGCGTCAGTGATTTCTTGGGAAGACTCTACAAGTATAGTGACATTAGCATAGCAACCAGGTCTGAGAAAAAACTGTAATACCTCGTCCTCAGGTGTTGCGTCATGCTCAAAGTCCCAAAACTTGACTTCTTTGTCGGCGCTTCCACTGGCAAGTACTTTCCCGTCCGGTCTGAGATGTACTGACCATACAGTCGACGAATGAGCTTTGACTGTTTCAATGAGGGCGGAAGAGGCCACGTCGTAGACCAAGATATCCCCTGACTTTGTGCCAACAGCAAGCTATCTGGAGTATGAGACAAACGACGGACACATTTGAGCAAACGATACGGACGTGTCTATCACCTGGCAAGAAAGTGCTACAAACGGCGTAGCCACAATCCATAGTCCGAACGCATGCTGTTGTCTTCACGTTCCACAACTTGAGTGTTCCTGTAAGAAGCATGAGATACACCGACCGTTTTACCAACATGCCTACCGTTAGATGCAGAGGCTAAAAGCTGATCATCAGAACTCAGACAAAGTGTCCGCACATCTGTTCGATGTCCCGGTACATCGAGTGAATATATTCGACTAGCTTCAGGGACTTGATCTTTCGATTTTTGAGGCGGTGGAATATCGTAGACCTCTAACGCATTCGACGCAAGCGCTAGAAGGATCTGCATATTATGTGAGCGAAAGCTTCTATCGTCTGTAGACAACTGACCTCGACCCTTGCTTTATGACCATGGACATCTTTGGTACTAAAATCGAACGATCTGACTTTTCCACTCGCTCGAACAACTAAATAAGGTGTGAACAAGTCGACGAGGCCAATTTCACCCGTGCCTATTTCATCATCATCCGGCTCTTTTTCTTGTGGCTTGGATTTTCCCTCTTTTTCTTTCGCACGTTTTCGGCGCCGCGCCTGTTTCTTGCGCACTTCGTCTTCCGTCCGTATGCGAAAGACTTCGATAGATCTATCGTGTGACTGGACAGCAACATAGGGCTCTGAGTCGTGGAACAAAACTTGGGAAACACGATGACGCGAAGAAAGAGGGAGTGTAGCAACCGCTTGGATCATCTTGTTGATCTATAGAGGCGGAGTAAGCCTACTCCTCCATAAACATCTTGGGTGATACATACTTCTCCAGATTCCGTTGTCTTCAAACCTGCTGCGACAGCGTCGTAATCTATCTTCCATGCTTTTAGGTCTCCTTCTCCGCTTCCGGTGAAGATGAGATTCTGCTGGGGACTAAGATCCATTGACCACACTTCTGAACGATGCGCAACGACAGTCTGCACGCAATGTTGGGTGGAGAGATCCCATAGCTTCAACAGAGTATCTTTTGAGGTAGAAATAAGGAAGCCATTCGAAGACCCAGAGGAACTTGAGGGTAGATCCGAGGGGAGCAAGAAGCGGATGCCAGTAATCTGATCACGATGACCCCGAAGCCTGAGGTGTAATATGTAAGCGACGAAAACCCAAGACAGAGTTCTCTGGTGAGTTACCGATAAAGGCCAACATCTGCAACGAGATCCCATAGGATCAGGTCTGTATCTTGCGAACCAGATGCGAGCCTTACACCTTGTCTGTCGAATGCGAGTGCCGTTACGGCTTTTCGATGACCATTGAAGGTCGCACGAACAGAGCCAAGAACACTGTCCCACAAGCGAACTGAACCATCCGCATACCCGACGGCGAACATATTTTGCTGAGGGGAGCGTTGAATGCATGTGACTTCTGCTCTGTGGCCGGTTTCATGCCACATCGCAAGCTGTGGTGATTGTCAGGGCAATTCGAAAAGGAAAGACAGATAACTTGAACTACCATGTATCCTTTCTTCATGTCCCAGACAAGGACATCTTCCAGAGCGGGGACATATGCAAATTTGCCATCGTATAAGGAATTCGACGAGACGCTGCAAATCAGACCAAAGGCCTGTACGGTGGGTCAGACAACAGTAAGAGAAAGACGTTTCAAAGCTTGGTTTGCTACCTGTGTTGGGCCGTGCCTGAGATAACTCTGGACCATGGTTGATGGCCACTTCAATCGAGAGGTAACATTGCTTGGCATATACTAGCATCTCCGGATTAGGAAGTCACTTTGTACCAGTCCTGCAGACATCCTCCCCCAACCAGAATACTTTCACGATTTATGTATTGAATTTCTGTAAAAAAAAAACGGTCATGTGGACGCGGCCGGCCCTGGGTAGCCTCTCAGCTCGTATCCCACTATGGACATCACATGCCCTCGGCATAAATTACATGATTTATATAAAAACATGGGAGCCGAGTTTGCTCTCACTTCCCATCATCGCTCCAGATCATGATGTTATATCCAACAGCCCCGGAAGCTGCAAAGCGTTTCTTGACTTTCATCAATGCCTCGCCAACACCTTTCCATGCTATTCAGAACGCCGCCGTGCGATTAGAAGCAGTTGGATTCCAAAAGGTTTGCGCACTTTGTTCAGATGCCATCAGTCAGCGTGACCAATATGCTCAGGTCAGGGAGGTCGATGACTGGGAAAAGGATATTAAACCCCGGGGAAAGTACTACTTCACGCGGTATCACGATCTAACACCTTACCCGGTTCCCGATTCCTCATTTTGTGTGTCCCCAGAAACCAGTCCTCCCTGCTCGCATTCACCATTCCTCCAAACTGGAAACCGGGTGCGGGTGTCTCCATTGTGGCAACTCACGTGGACAGTCCTAACTTGCGCGTGAGTTGTATGAAACGCCAGCTCTGGCCTTGAAACATCCCTTGTGTCAGGTTCGTCCGGTGTCAAAGAAAAGCAATGTTGAATACCTCCAAGTTGGCGTCGAAACCTACGGCGGAGGAATCTGGCACTCGTGGTTTGACCGTGATCTGTCTTTGGCAGGACGGGTTGTCGTCACCCACCGAGACGGGTCTTTCCAGTCGAAACTCATCAAGGTCGATAGGCCCCTTCTGCGCATTCCGACTTTAGCTATCCACCGTAAATATCCCCTAATACTTACATGTACACTTACTCACTGCTTTCAGTGGACGGGAGCGTCAACACCTCGTTCAAGTTTAATCAGGAAAGCGAATTCGTACCGATTGCGGGCTTGATCGAGGGTCAACTCAATCAAGAGACTAAGAGTTCAGGCAAATCCTTTGCATCCAGCATTCAAGAGAATCACCACCCAGCACTTTTGTCGATTCTCGCCAGTGAACTTTCCGTTTCTCCGGAGGAGATCTATGACTTCGAATTGTATGTGTACCGTTATCTTAGAGTTCACCATTAAACCTCTCCTGTCAGGCATTTGTACGACACCCAGCCCTCGGTTTTAGGAGGCATAAACAACGAATTCGTTTTTAGTCCCCGCTTGGACAACATGTTCTCATCGTAAGTTGTGATATTACATTTCAATATGCATAGCTACCTACAGATCAAGGTTCTGCGCTGTGGAAGCATTGGCGGGTCACGTGGAAGACTCTAGCTTCCTTGACCTCGAAGGGAACGTGAGTTGCATCGCTCTGTTTAACCACGAAGAAGTTGGCAGCGTGTCGACCTCTGGTGCCGAGTCGTCTTTGATCCCATCACTCCTCGAGAGGCTCTCTCCATCGCCAGCTCTTCATTCCCAATCAATTGCTCGATCTTTCCTCGTGTCGGCGGACATGGGTCACGCGGTCCACCCCAACTACACTTCCAAACACGAGGAAAATCATAGGCCCAAAATCAATGGAGGGATGGTTGTCAAGACCAATGCTAAGCAGCGCTACGCTTCTGACGCTATTGGCACATTTCTTTTCAAGAAGCTCGTTGAACGCAGGGGTGGGAAAGTGCAGGAGTATGAGGTTCCCAACGATATGTAAGTTGGTGCTCATCTACAAGTACCGGATATCATTGGAACACGCCCTTAGGGCTTGTGGATCTACTGTCGGCCCAATGCTTTCAAAACTTGGGGTTCGCACTGTAGATGTTGGCAATGCCATGCTCTCCATGCATTCCATAAGGGAGACGGCGGGGTCGCACGATGTTCAGCATGCCATCGATGCGTTTGGTTCCTTATTCAAAGGGTTCGCGGAGCTCGACCAGACACTTTCGGTCGATTGACGAGATTAGGTGTATACATAATAAAGGAGACGCGAACTAGCACACTTGTGTTAGTAGTACACAGGATGTCGAGCACAGCGATCTAGGACTAGGTGAACACGAGTGAGATCGGCGATATGAAATGTGGATATTGAATAAGTTATCGTTTTTGCCGCTTTGTAGAGTCATGTGGTTCGTTGCTGGTACCCGACAACAGTTTCCGTTTCTTTGCCGTCCTGGAATAGTGGGCAAGAACCCATTCTTTTTCTGCCTCCGCCTGTTCAATGGTGCCTTGTTTTATCTCATACGCTGACAAGACTATCACTCGGTGCGCAAGACAAACGACCACGTAAACGTACGTTTCATTTCAAAACGAGGTCCAACCTCGGCGAGCTGAACATCTCCAGGAATTTTGACAAATACGTGATGTCTATCGAGTCGTCAACCAGGTCTCGAATTGTCGTGTAATTTTCAGTGCTTACCGGAACGAGATGAAATCGTCTTCATTTGCAAATGTCATGACACGTTTGCTGTCTTCTTTTGGCACGGGAAACAAGAACTTAAGTACATCCCTTATCCGCATCCCGAGCTTCGAGGTGAATTGCTCAAATATGAGGTGTGGGTATTGTTCTGATACGGTGGACGATTTATAAGAGCCAATATCATGACGAAGGGCAACGTTCTGAAGCGTAAAATGAACGGTTGGACCGTGGGGAAAGTGGGAAACGATCAATGCATCTGAAAAGCATAAATTGACCAGTCAGGGCGCTACCGGATTACTGCTTACCTGGGATACCCCGGTGTTCGTGCAAAACAATGAGATCAGTTATATCGTTGGCACGACATGCGTCTGCTAGTTCCTTTACGACATAGTTTCCGCGATTTATTCGATGCGCGTTGGGAAATACCAGTCGCATTTCCTATGCAATGATCATGGTATGGTTGCTTCATGGTGTGAGGCTGACTGGTACCTTTGCGAATTGAAGAAGTTTTGAACTGGGATCTCTTGAAGTGGTTATCATGATCTTGGGATCATTTACACCAGCGCGAGAGTATTCGTTGTCGATATGTGTCGAAGGCTCTGCAATCTCCGTGAGTCCATCAGTGTGTACCAAACGTTGTGGAATGGTAATATTCACCTTCCTGTGCTTCATCGAATGCGAGATCTTTCCCTATATCCTTCGCATCCTTTTTGAGTTCTGTCGGAAGCGGTTTTCCCGATGCAAGCGCATCCTTGAGCTGACGTTTGCGCTCGAAGGTTTGGCGTTCTTGCGCTTCCAAGGATTTTTCGTATACATATTGCCTGCGCTCGCGAGCTTGTCGCCTTAGCTGAGGGAAGAATGAGGGTTGTTGTAAGTGAAGCTGATCTTCACACTCACCATACTTGAGACGAGAATATTGACACCACGGCGAGAGCAGACAAATTTGGTGATCACGTGACTGGATGTGGACAGGGCGCCGACGTCCACACACCTAGTTATTTCAGCACTGTGTTATCTGTGGACGGCTTGAAGGCTACGTCGGACGAGCATGTGCTTTGTTTCTATTGTTGGAGCTGATTCCCAATGCCATGCAGAGTGGAGGTGCACAACATGTCACAATAACGCGTCGCGTAATGTTGAACCGGCCAAATACGCGCAACGCATCCGACGACGCATAAAAACCAGCGTACATCCAGAACTTTGGTGTTCACCAATACAGTTCTCATTATTTGTATATTCTCTGCCTTCACTTCCTCATGGCTGCCATCCTCGCTCCTCCTCGTGTACCATCTCCCCTCCCTACTCCTAGCAAGAAGGTGGGATATCTCCAACTTTTTCGCGTCACCTCTCACCTCTTTTCCAGGCTGCAGAAGCGATCGCTGCCTTCTCGTTAGACTCCCCTTCCAAGCCGCCCTCCCCGAAGGAATGTTTGATTGATGACAAGAAGCGCTCCGTCTCTCCCGATACCTTGACTGAGGAGTCCGACTCAGAGGAAGACGAGTTCCTTGCTCTTCGTACAAAGTTCGTTGGCGAGGTGGATCTTCCGGAGGGTGAGTGTTCCTCTCTTGTTCCATCTACTTCTCATTCAACGCTTTGTGCAGGTGAAGAACCACTCTTGAAAGAGTCCAAACGTCGATTCGTTCTCTTCCCTATACAATATCACGAGGTCAGTATTTTGCCTCATCCCCTCGAAGCTAAATTGACATGCCTTAAGATATGGCAAATGTACAAGAAAGCGGAAGCATCTTTCTGGACCGCCGAGGAGATGGACCTCTCAAAGGATCTCCACGACTGGAACACCCGTCTAAACGACAATGAGCGCCATTTTGTATCTCACGTACTGGCGTTTTTCGCCGCCTCAGATGGCATTGTCAACGAGAACCTCGTTGAGCGGTTCTCAAACGAGGTCCAAGTCGCCGAGGCTCGCTGTTTCTATGGTTTCCAAATCATGATGGAGAACATTCATTCGGAAACATACTCCCTTCTGATTGATACCTACATCAAGGATCCCGCGCAACGTGAATATCTTTTTGACGCCATTGAGACAATACCTTGTATCAAGCGCAAAGCCGAATGGGCTCTCAAATGGATCACGGACCAACGCTCAACATTTGCCGAACGCTTAGTTGCTTTTGCCGCCGTCGAGGGGATTTTCTTCTCGGGTTCCTTCGCTTCTATATTCTGGTTGAAGAAGCGTGGCTTAATGCCTGGTCTCACCTTCTCCAATGAGCTAATCAGCCGTGATGAGGGAATGCATACCGATTTCGCGTGCTTGCTCTTCAGCCACCTCAAGCGGCGTCCTCATCCAGATGTTGTCCGGCACATCATTACGGAGGCCGTCAAGATTGAACAGGAGTTCCTGACCGGTAAGGTATCTGACAATTGTAATATGTCGGGCGCTGACCTTGGTTCTTAGATGCACTGCCTGTTGCTCTGATCGGAATGAATGCCAAGCTCATGTGCCAGTACATCGAATTTGTCGCCGATCGTCTGTTGGTTTCATTGGGGAATGAGAAGGTCTATAACGTGACCAACCCATTCGATTTTATGGATATGATTTCGCTCCAAGGCAAGACCAACTTCTTCGAGAAGCGGGTATCCGACTACTCGAAAGCGAATGTAAACCATAACAATCAAACAAGCGAAACGGCTGCTACCAAGGCTTTGTGAGTCATCTTGATTAATGTCTTTATCCCTTCGAGCTGACCATCGCGGTAAACAGCTCATTAGACGAGGATTTCTAAGCTTGCATTTTTGTTCCCGTGCATTGGGGTACCTTTTAACCATAGCGCTACCTCACGATGATATATATACTCCATGGTACTCCATCTGTAGATTTTCTTAGTTACATCATTCATCATCCTGTACTATTATCCCATGTTATCCATTACTTAGTGACGCCCAATAGCATTATTCCGACCACACTGGATGGGTTGTGTTAATCCTTGGACGGACACGGCATAGTAAGATTCCGCTAGTTTCCTAAATGCCAGCCCACATATCTGCCTGTTGTGACCTCAATCATCAAGTGGAGTTCGTGATGGCATTTTTAATCCCCACTGTTCCCAAGGACCTGACTTCACTATGGGCATGAATGTCTTCGCACCCCAAGTGATGGCATAGTGCTGAAGCACTAGATTCAGTTCCTCGACTTCATCAAGCAATTCGAGGTGGGATATCCTGTGTGCCAGAGATATCAGACGAAGGCCCAGGAACGCATGCTCAGAGCGACATAGCAAAGAACTCACCGCTCGAGCTCAGAGCGATCGATGTATTTCTCGCGTACTTCGCTCAACGTCAGAGCATAAGAGAACGTGAACCCGTGTTGAGTGAGACGTTCGCGGAGTGAGTCAACCGTGGGGTACGGCGCCGCACCCGGCAAGGACACATTCCTTGACTAAATATTACAACTGAAGTGAAAGCACCGAGTGGGGAATGAGGTAGAAATACCCGCAAATTATTCAACATGACTTGACCAAAGGCGTCTTGGAGGCCAAACATCTCGTATATAACGGCTCCAAGAATACTCCCGTCGTGGGTGGAGGCGAAATGATTCACGAACCAGTCGACAAGGGCAGAAGCCGACTCGGGTGACATGTAAACCAACACGCACTCGAAAAGCAAGAGGGTGGGGAGTGATGGCGACAGTAGCCCATCGAGCAGCGGTGCCAGGGAAGTGGATGGCGGGTGTCGCAGATCACATGGAAGTAAATGATACTTGCTCGAGTGCAGTGCAGTTCCACCCGACGCTTGGAAGTTTGAGATGACCTCCCGGATCCATCATGCCGCAGGAACTCACCGATAGTAACATCCTCGGGTGAACCTAGAACTGCACTGAGCTCTTTGCTTTTACGGATAGCCATCGCCTTCTTGGTGGTGACATCCGGGAAGTCAAGTTCGAAGTATGATTTCAAAACATGGGAGCGAGGCCCGGTCTACTGAAAGTTACCATCATAACCCAAAGTAAGATCAAGGACGAGGCACGCACGCCGATACGCCAGAATCTTGTATCGCTCCCAGCTCCAAGGCTCACGATCTGGCACACCGTGTTCTGTTGTTCACAGAGCCCCAGCCATTGATCAACGAGCGCATCGATGGACTTGGAACGAACGTAAGTTCCGATGTTGATCAAGGGAGGACGGACAGGCTGGAACTGGGCACGAGGAAGGAGACGCGTAATAAACGGATCCTCGATATAGCCCTTCTTCACCGCGGAGAGTCTTGCAAGAGCTGCATCGGTATCGGTTTGCCGAATGGCATTGTCACCATCTGTGCCACGTTCGCGACCGAGTGGTCGAGATGGGGGGAACATCCTTCGTTTCAAAGTTGGCAGTATCTATGAGTATTGACAATAGTCTCTTGCTAGGCTGCGATATTGATGTTACTGGAGGAAAATACAGGATATCAAATTTGGTTCATGCGACACAAGCCAACGAGTCCTTAGTTGCTACTGGCAAAACAGTACAGTAGTGCATTTGGGAGCCTTCCTGAGGGGGAGCGCGTGAAATGCAACTGCAGGCTTTCCAAGATTCTGTCGATGTACTATTCTGCCTCTGAAAGCTGGCGTTCCTGGCGAACGTGTCATGAATGCGGAGGTGTGTCGGGTAATAATCGGATATTTCTCGGGTTCTGGAGCAGTAAACGTCACGGTAGTCGTCTCGAACACCCCGGAGAGTCGCGCATTTCACCACATAAGTAGGTATCGGATATTTCAACTAAGCAGCGATGGGGTCATATAGGTTTCAGATGATGAATCATAGGTTCATCGAGGTATTCCCCTTGAAGCTTGCGTGTAACCGAACTGTATGCAGCATAATGATACTGCCCACTTTGAGCAACAACACCACGAATATCATGGTACAGGGGAAGGACGCACTTTCTTACATTCTTCTTAGTCGGTGTGGGCGAGCTTGACTTTCCATGTTTGCCGGAATTCTGGCAAGGATAGTCCCACATAGTAGTCGACCGACGGACGTGAAGTATCTCGTACCAATGCCCTCAAAACATGCTAACCGTTGTCAGACGGAAGGATAAGCACTCACGCATCGTTGCGCTAGCTGGTGAGAACGAGCTGCTTCCTTCGACATGTAGACCCACGTTATAGATCCAGAATCACGCATGGATTGTGTCGGCCCTAGTTTACTCAAGACGAGACAATAAGATGAGACAAGTGGACGATCAACGATGTTTCTTTGCTTCTGCTAGTTTCTTCCCTTCGGTTTCTTCCAAGGACTTTCTGTCTTCCAAGATGGAGGTAACGATGTAAGCTACAAGCACCAGGTTTGCGGCACAGACGGCAGTTATGGCAGCATAATTATGGTTACCTGTGAGACATACAGTAAGTGGTATTCAAGCATGATTGGCAGTAGCTTCGCACCTCCCCACATGTACCTGAGCGAAATAAAGTAAGAGGAAATCGGTAGAACTGCAAGCGTGACCGCGAAGAGCAACAACTTGATGAGAGCTCCCCTGAGTGCGTGTGATTCATGTGGAAGTCACCACGTAAAATGTAGCCACACACCTTGAGGCCGCTTGCGCCGTCGCGTTAGCAGTTGCAGACTGGTCACTCATAGCGGTATAGGAGACTCAAACTGTTTTTCGAAGTTGAACGTTGAAACGTTCTTTACAGTAATAGGGTGGCAGTGCACCTAAACTTAAAAACGATGGACTTGCTCGTTGAACGGTTGAACCTCACACTGTCCTTACCCCAGACTGTCACATATCAGACAGTCCCTCGCGACCACGATTCTACTTTTGCAAGATGTCTTCAGGTGATATCAACAATGCGATAGCTCCTGCATATGCAGCCGCTGTTCGCGACGTGCGCTACCACAGCGGTATGATCTGGAGACGTAGTGTTTTGCATGGTGCTGATTCCACCTTCAGTCGCATGTCTCACTTTTTTGGTTTGGCACTGCTTTCTAACATTTGATAATGATGTTCAATATATTTGGACGTACGCATCGAGTCTGGTCGTCGTTCAGGTCAGCTTTCTGACACCGTCTCTTTGACGCCTACAGCATGCGGAATAAGAACCCCCTGAAGTGGGTCTACTTCTTTCTTCGCTATGTTGTGATACTCGCATGTGTGTGAGTGCATTGCAACGTATCCCATACACATCTCGTCGAGACTCACCGATTTCACCCTAGAATGCACAACTGGTTGGTCGGACAATTGGCGGATGGCAGCAACCCCTCCATGCTCTGCAACATATGGCATACCTATGTCCCAGGTTTCGCACAGAGTCTTGCAAGTTTGCTGGAACTTATTTTGGCCTCTCGCAGTGAGTCCAATGTGACTTCTCCTTTGTAAGATGCAGTTCGGCTAGACAAAGCCCACAGTACTTGCTCTATTTAATCGATCCAGAAGGATAGCTTTTCTACTGTCGATTTTGATCTTGATGGAATTTGCGGGGACGATGAGAATGCTATGGTTGCAGAAAGACCCGGCCTTTTACCAAACGTGCGTTCTATCACAAATGACCGAGAATGGCAGGTATCAGAGGTGTGTCCTAGCTCCACTCTTTGTTGCGAGTGCATATAATCAGCGGGCTCGCTTAGCATATTAGTGTTCATCGTCCATTGTGTACTTGTTGGCCTGACGTTGTTCAAGTACTTCCTCGCTTTCAGGGCAGGTTGGAACAGGGCCCCACTCGTATCACTCGTGGTTCGTGATGGCGGCACGATGTATGCTACGATTACTTGTGAGTAGACGTCACCAGCGACAGTCGGATCAATCAGTTCAGTACTGATCCGATGACCCAGTCGTACTCTTATCATTGTTCGTCGTATGTGACTTGGAGAACGAGCGAGAAACTGCTATCTTTTTGTTTGTGTTCCTTGTTTGGCGTCGAGTGTTGCTGATGCTTAGCCCTTTCTTTTTCTTTTCTGCAATTCAGCTGGGTCGTGTCTCTCTTCAGTATCTCAGTACGATCCCGTTGGTCTTGGGAATGTGCTCATTCGTGACATTGCATCTAGGGGTGTCGCATGATACTAAGCATGGAGCGCTTTGCAAGAAGGGAGATATCGATAGAACACCCAATCTTCACGAGCCAAATTAGCATGACAACAATTGAGTACGATATTCAGGATTGATCCGCTCCAATGTTGGAGTCGCATCATCCTCAACCGCGCCAACGAGCGCTGTTGAACGCTGGTATCCACAACTTCGGTCGCGCAGTCGAGTGTTCAAACTTTGGAGTCACTCGTGAAAACTATTCGCTGGCTATAGCTAACAAGGTCTATCGGTAAATTCAACCTGGCCTCTGAGATCAAACTCACTTCGCATTTCAGAGTCTCTCTGGCAGGAGTCGTGGGTTTTTCTATTCCTCCGGTCCGGAGGAAAGATCTTACGGATGCTCTCATGGAGGTCACGGCACTGTGCTATCTTTACGAGCAACTGTCCTTATCGGAGTCTTGGGCCTGCCTGGTGGTCATCAGACATTCCCCCTCCCAACAGCCATGACCACCATCCCTTCTGCCACAGTATGGGGATCACTTACTGCTCGCAAACACGCACTTTTGATTCACGGATTAACCTCTTCTTCGCATACATGGCATGGGGTAGCCTCCTCCTTGGCTGCTCAAGGTATGTCTCGGCAGGTGTTGCTTGATTGGGGGTGCTGAGCACCTGCAGGCTATCTGGTCACAGCGCCTAACCTCATCGGTCACGGATTGCGGCGGGCTACAGACTATCACATGGACTCGATAGTTGAAGATCTCCGACCATATCTATCCGCAAGGAATTATGATTTGATCATGGGTCATTCACTTGGCGGCGTAACTACCATGTCCCTCTTCCCTCATTTGTCCCAGTCGCACCCAACAGCCATCATCCTTGTTGACCCTCCTTTGCAACAAGGGGCGGAGAAGATTGCAGTCAAGGATGCAATACTTTCTGCTTCATGCATAAACGTTAAGGATGTGGGTACCTATCAGGCCGAAAATCCTTTGTGGACGGAGAAGGATGCCGTCTACAGGGAGCTCGGCACCCGTTTGGCGGACCCCGAGGCTGTCCATGGTATCTACGGGGTACGATCCAGCTAATTTGCTGTCTTGGCAATTTGTTTATTTTCTCTGCTTGCTACAGCGAAACCAACCATGGAACTTCCTCCATTATTTCAAAAAGACGTCGCCAAAATGGAAAGTGACCGTCCTAATTGCAGATCCTGCGATCCACCAGACCTGCTTTGCTGACGACCTCCAACCATTTCCTCATGTTCGACATGTCTATGTACCCAACGCTGGGCATTGGATACAGTATGAGTTCCCTGATGTTGTGGTTGAAGAGGCACTGAAAACGGTTGCCGAATTGGAAGTAGTTTGACACTGTCCGTAGTTTTGTTGATGGTGATAGTTAGTTCAAGTTGTCACATTATGTAACCGACACGGTCCGGTGCAAGTTAGCCTACAAGAAGTTGAGCCACATCCTCTGCTGGTACTACATAGCCCATGTCCAACTCCTTGCCGTCCTCACCAAGGTATGCGCAGCAGCCAACGATACAAGAAGACGAGACGCCGGAACAACCAAAAGCACTCCCTCGGCACCACCTGAGTCGCTGGTTGGATGTCGGGCAGCTTCTGACGCGCTCTGAGGCTGACATATTGCTGTTCTCGACTGCTGTCAAGCTTCTTCTCTTCCCCTCCTAGTGAGCTTGGATCACGCATGTTTATAGACCTGACTCTGAAGTATAGTACAGTCGTTCCACAGATTTTGAGGTGCACCGCAACTGGCTTGCGATCACCTACTCGCTCCCCATTTCCCAGTGGTACTATGATGTGCGCCGTCACGTAGTATTGATTATCGTTCCACATTGACCAGTCCAGCAGACCACATCACAATGGAGTGAGATGCCCTCTTGACTTGTGTTCACGAAAACATTGATTCGTGCTACAGCGCTCGACTACCCACCATTCTTTGCTTATTTTGAAAAGTTGTTGTCAATCCCGGCATCACTCATTGATCCCCAGATAGTAAACCTTCACAACCTGAACTATGACGCGTGGTCTGTTGTCGCATACCAGCGAAGCACAGTGATATTGACTGAGCTTGTCCTCGGAGCAGCGTTACTTAGGTTCGCGACCTGCAGACCCTTGGAATGATGCACAAAGTTAAACTTGGTGATTTAGATTTATTCGCGGAGCAGTTGACCCTTCACGGCAACGTGTCCTCTCCGCCTCCCTCTTCCTCCATCCAGGTTTCCTGATTATCGACCATATTCACTTTCAATACAATGGTTTCATGTTTGGAATTCTGCTTTGGTCAGTTCTCATGGCGCGCGAGGTGGGAAACTTCCTGTCGCGATGGTGTGCATGCTAAGGTTGGCTTCGTGTTATAGGAGAGAAAGCTGGCAAGTGGTCTGTTGTTTGCTGTGCTTCTCAACTTCAAGCACATCTACATGTACCTCGCGGTATGCTCTCTGGCTCTACTTTACTCATTTCATTCATAACTTGACAGCCTGCTTACTTTATCTATCTTTTGCGTTCGCATTGTATGTCCCCTTCCGGCGAGATTCTCCCGACAAAGTTCATTTCACTGGCAAATACGGTGATCTTGGTTTTCGGAGCCTCGCTTGGACCGTTCGTCTTGATGGGGCAATTGCCGCAACTTCTATCTCGCCTTTTCCCATTTACTCGGGGTCTAAATCACGCTTACTGGGCTCCAAATGCATGGGCTTTGGTGACAGCCATAGACCGTGTGCTTCTTCAGCGTATGCCTTTACCCATCTTTTCTTTGTCAAGTTTTCAGTGCTGATCTCGTGCATCTAAAGTGGCTAGCCGTTTTGACGTGAATCTTGCAGTAAACCAGCAAGGGGTGGTTTCTACGTCACGCGGCCTTGTTGGTGACACAACATTCGCTGTCCTCCCAACTGTCAAGCCGATTCATACATTCGTGATCACGATCGTTTTCCAACTGGTAGGCAACAAAATGTAGGATAGGGATTTTAGCTCATACCTTTCAAAGTTTTTCCTTATCAAGTTGTGGAAGGTACCAAACTACAAGTCCTTCTTAACTGCCCTCACGTTGTGTGGCTATACCTCGTACATGTTTGGTTGGCATGTCCATGAAAAAGCCATTCTCCTGGTCCTCGTGCCCCTCAGGTAACATTTCTGCGCACCACTGGTAATTTAGAATTCCCGTGACTCATAGGTTGGCAGTCTGCTTGCAGCAGATGACTACGCCCATTTCAAAACTTACATGATAGCAAGTATTTCCGGAATATTTTCTCTGTTCCCTTTGCTATTCACACCGAGTGGTTAGTTTCTTGCTTTTGGTGGAACCGTACCAACTGTCTCACTCTGGCACAGAAACTTTGGTCAAGACGGTCTACTCTCTTATCTGGGGCGTCATGATACTCTATCCGTTACACAAACAAGTTTATGAGTGAGCAAACCCCCGTCATTGCTTATGAATTAGTTTCAAGCCTCGTCAGGTTCCCGACGACGTTACCCCGGGTCATACTGGAGCAGTTGGAAAATGCATATTTGCTGGGCTTCGCACCATTACTGGCATTCGTTCTTGCCTTTCCCTTGGTATTTGGTGGAAATCCTCAGGTCGAGTTTCTTCCCCTGATGATAACAAGTGTGTACTGTTCCTTCGGTCTGGTGTGGGCTTTCATCCGATTGGGTACGATATACCTGAGGCAATAGTGGTCCCCATCTCATACAAACATCGGGCGAAATACAAGCTATACTAGTTGGTCTACCGCTTCGAGATGTGGACAACTGCGTGGGATGGTTAACGTAGGGAATTGTCAGCAGAATCACCTTGACTTGCCATCTTCGTCTTCCAAAATGTGATCCAGGCCAACTTTCTGCCCTCGCGCGTGCTTCGCGCTGGATCCCCACACGATAGCGCTACGAGTAGTTCCAGTAAGATGATGTATGTAAACCGCCGGCTGTGGCTTACTATTTCATCTGTTTCGCGATTTCCTTGTGAATGGCATTGCAGAAATCCTCGATCGAGCATCTTCCCCGACGCAGGACAACTGGAGTAGAATAGTCCGGCGACTGCCCTCGCGGCTTTGTGTAAACACGGACAAGCTCCAGAGCGCCCCACATCTGTTCAATCAACTCGTCGACATTCATCCACTCCTTGGATGATATTGGTACGCTGTTCGGAATTTTGTATCTGGAGGACAATGTCGGATGTTTCGTCAAACGAGGAAGTTAAGGCAAATCACTTACAGAAGATCGAGTTCCTCTATTGAGATGGCATCTATCTAGTGGGAGACCGTGAGGCGTTCAACAAACTTGACTGGTGGCGCCTGCTTACTTTGTTGAGAACCTACGGATTTGGGTCAACACAAAGATTCGGTCGATGGCTATGACATGGACGTACATATACAGCAGGTATATAAACTCTATCGGCTGTGTGAGCTGCTATGAACAGGGAAGGGATGAAAACTTGCCTGTTGCCTTCAATCACATCTACAAGGTCGTCCGAGGTGCAATTTGGTTCCCGTATTGTGACATCCGCGTTGCTGAGTTTGTACTCGCTGAGCACGGCTTTGATTTCATCGTGATCAATGTTTGTGAGGGGCACAGTATTTGTGATTGCGATGCCACCCTTGTCTTTCTTGCGAACTATGATCGCGGGAGGTTTTTTGTTGAGTCGGATACCGAATCCTTCTAGTTCACCTTGGATGATCTTCTTGTCTCCGAGGGGTTTGAGAACGTCCAGCACGATAAAGATAAGGTTGCATGTCCGAGCAACTGCCAAAGGAGAAATAAGTCTTCAGTGGATTGTCATACGGCGCGTTGTATCTCATTTCATACCGGCGATCACTAGCGAGCAGACCGTCAGCAAAAAGAGTAATTCATACATACAATCCACTTGCCCTGACGACCTCTACCACGACCGTCGTTCGCACCCTCGATAATACCAGCTAAGTGGTGCTGAGTGTTAGTTTTCTAAAGAACATGGAGTACTCACGCAAGTCTAGAATTTGTATCGGGGCACCGTGTACTTTCAGGGTACCGGGGACAGTGGTAAGGGTGGTGAAGTCGATCTCCGAGACCTCTGAATGAGTTCCTGTGAGTTTTGACATGAGAGTAGACTTGCAAACGGGTCAGCACGAAGATGGGTTAGAGAGGGCCCTTACACTCACCTTTCCGACTGACGGGAAACCAACGAAGCCAACAGATGCCACACCCGTCCGAGCTACATCGAAGCCAATGCCTCCACCTCCACCACCGCCTCCGGATGGGGATATCAACTCTCGCCTGAGCTTTGCGAGTTTGGCCTTGAGCTGACCGAGATGGTAGCTCGTGGCCTTGTTCTTTTGGGCTAAGTGGTTGGATATGTTTGGAAAACGCAGAGGACAAGTATTGGTGCACAAACATACTTCTGGCCTACGGGCTTGGGTGAATGAAGCTATGGCTGGAAGATGACGCTTAAGATTACCATCTCATCTTCGATTTCCTTGCGGCGACGGAGATTGGTCAAGGAGAATAGCACCTACAGAGAAGAAAAACATACTTTGATTTTCTGTACAGTGGTCATTGTTGCGGGTGATGATCAGTGGTACTTGATTATGTAATCGATGGTTGCTTGTTACATCTTGATACGAGTTCACCGCCTACAAGTTCAGCCTTTCCTTTTGTCCGTCCGTTTGCACTCCCTTTTCCTCCCCTCCCCCGTCCCTCACCACACTCCCTGCGGCGTGCTCAACATTTCTCAGCGATTAGTCGGTTCTGTCTTTTCTTGTTCACTCCTTCAGCGCGCTCGGTTCCATTCTGTATGCGACTGTGTCGCTCGCGCGCACGAACGATCCTTACTCACCGTACTCGACAACTCGCTCGCTGTCGTGATCGCCTCTTGATCGACTATACCATCCCCTTACAATGTGTTTTACCGGCCCTGCATGGAAACGAGAAGTCGTTCCGGACCACAAGGTGCGGCATTAGCGCAACTCCCCTCCCAGGCTCATGACTGAACACTGTCCTTGCAGTTCGACTTCATCGATACACAAGAATTCAGAGACAATGGATTCTTCATGCGGTTAAAGTGAGTCCACCACATCATACCACAGTACGGTACATGCCCAGGATACCTCTTCACCCCCATCCGTGGCACGAACCAATGTCTAACCTGGTACATACCTAGGTACTTGTGGCTTTATATCATCATTCTCAAATCATTTCTCGTGTACATGTCCGATATCTTCTCTGCAACCACAATGTTGACCACCTCGACATGGTCAAATCAAATCTTCAACGACTGTCAGAATGAAGATGGTTGTTTCTACATCCCTTTTAATATCGGAAAGTGGTTGTTCGTAGGGTGTATCATCTTTGGTTTCCTTCTGGTAAGTATGCGCGTTTGGTCCAGCCTCCTGTCATCTCATCTCTCTAGTTGGCGTATGAAGCTCGCAAATCAAAAAAGATAATAGCCAGTCGTGATATTTCATATGCTTTCACGAACGTGATGGCAAACAACTATTATTCACTCCGTATGTCAATATACTAGCAGACACGGTCGTCCACTCAGTACATTATGTTCCAGGCTCATACGACCACTTCTGCTTCTTCGACCACATCAGTAATTCAACCAAGAAGAAGGATGACTTTGCTTTCTTCATCTTCTTTACGTTCAAGAGCAAGTCATTTGGATCGCTGTCGTCGAATGACGTCTGACATCCTGGTATAGGTTGGAAGCGGCTCCTACTGTCTGATGGTCCTCGACAGACAATCAACGCCCTGACTCTCTACAGTATTTACCTCGCCAAGAGAGACAATGGTCCATGGTACAACGTATCGAAGTATTTCGCTGGAAACAGTCTCTCGACGTCCGCCTTGACTGTTTCAACGTTTTTCACCTTTGTCATCTTTGCCGGCTCGCTTTTTTTGCTAATTATCGCCGGCATCTGTTATATTCCTCTCCTTTGCTACATTCAAGGGAACTTGAAGGTAAGCTATGCCCACCACCTGAACTCAACGGATCTTGGCTGACTTCCTCTCAGGAGTATGTCTGCCACAAGGTTGACAAAGTGAGCCTTCAACTATGCTCATTTTTCTGTCGACTAAGTAGTCTTTAGCGTATTGCGGAGGTCATCAAGCGCCGCAATAAGGAGCGGTTAGCCAAGGCTGCTGCGCTCGCTAAGAAGGAGGCTATGGGCGACTTTTCTCACCTTAAGAACAAGAAGGGTGAGATGATAGCCAAGCCCTTACCACAACCCACACTTCCGAACCTCTCTGTTGATGACAACGACGACGACGCTACGTCCGTGATCAAGCGAGGGCCTTCCCCAAGTCCGTACCCCAAGGACTATCACTATGCTTCTGACAACAAGAGCGTGGCGCCAAGTTATCATACAAATCCCGTAGGAGTTGACTACTCTGAATACCCTCCCATGCCAACGTACAATGGGGGATATTCTCAACAGACACCAGGCGCATATGGTCAATACAACCCTTCCGCAACTACTTTTGATGAGGAGCCGCCCCAACACTACGCGTACGACGATGACTATAGCAGCCAAGTTAACCTCCCCGCCACTGCAGCTCCCATCTCTTACCAGCAAACGGGAGCGTATGGCCATACAGGGATGCCAGAGAACTACGTCGCGGACACCTATGATGTGTATCAAGGCAGGGCGACCCCTGCAGTGCGGCCACCAAGCGACGGTGTGGCGGGAGTTGCTCGTGATGTGCAGGACTATCCGAGCCACTATGCGCAGCCAGCATATGCGTATGACTACGCATCTTACGGGGATCCATACCGTCAGTACCAGAGGCATGGGGAACAGGGTTCACATGAGTATGGACAAGCTATGTAGTCCACTAGCGTCTAGAGGTGAATTGTTGTGATTGTGTTCCTTTTCTCCAGCAGTGTTTTATTTACTCGATTTGACATCCATGGTGAGAAACCAACTCGTGAGTTTCATCGTCACGCAAATTTCATGACCCAGTGCGTTATCCTCCGTTTTTTCGTTTACCTCCATCGAAGGGACTGCCATCCAACGTCTGGTTCCGAGACCAGTGGGAGGCTAGCTACCTCATTAATATACAGACAGGTCAGCTGGCATCAGCTAGTCTGGTCACCAGACTAGATTCATCAGCACGTTGCCATTGACAGGAACCACATCTTGTAGCGCCATGACGCATTCCTCAGACCGATAAGAGCACAGTACCCACTGTCACTCGCTGACAGTTGTCATTTGTGTCAAAATTCGAGGAGATCCGGCTTCCGTCGTATGAATGGTCCCGCGTGGCAGCACTTACGGCAGCACCCGAAGTCTTCTCCGCGATGTTAGACAATGAACTACGCCCTCCGCTGTACCCGAAGTAGGTGTTCTGCTTGTCGAGTCGTAGACATTGAGACTCGAATTTCGTGATGAGCGAATGGTGTACGCAACGAGCATCTGGTAAATGCCAATGTTCAGTTTGACAGAACCGGTCTCACAGATTGGTCTCTAATCTAGCAGGGAACTTTCCGGGTCACGGATATTCCAGCCGGTCATGCGAAGTTGCATGGCAAAATAGCATGTCCCAACATCCGTCCTGATAAGAACTTTGCACTATCAGCCGCCGATCCAGCAACCATTATGCATCCCGACACCAAACAGGAGGTCTCTTGCGAAGCCAAGGTTGTCCTTCCCGAAAATCCTATCAATTCGCTCGAAGATGGAGACGAGGCTCTACGACTCGTGGGTGCACAGGAACGCAAGCATTTCAGCGATGAGTACAACCGCAAGCTAAAGAGAAAACTGGTGAGCTAGTCGTTACACTATAGTGAGAACAGACTCAGATCGAAGCTACAGGATTTCTTCATACCGACAATTGCGGCGCTTGTCTACTTTACCCAGTTTCTGTAAGCCTCTTGACTCTCTTCAGTTTGGCTTCCTAAAACCCTGAATTAGCGACAAGACGTCCCTTAACTATGCGAGGTTCGTGCTTGATTGTATCCAGCCAATCTTGACAGTTAAAATGCCTCGGGCTAGCATTATGGGGTTCCCTATCACCGGGCAGGTAATGCGAATGACGGCCCGTGCTTTTCAGTTGAGACTCAATGGCCTTCAGAAATACAATTTAGTCTCCATGGCGTTTTACCTTGGCAAGCAGCTGTAAATTTAACCCCATGCATCTGACGTAACGCACAAAGTGCAGGTTTCATCACTTGGGAATTCCCGTCTGTTTATATCGCACAAAAACTGCCGCTAGCAAAATTTCTCTGTGTGTCGCGGTCCAGTGTCATGTCCGCCCGATACTTATCTTTTCTAGGTGCTAATATCTTCATATGGGGAATCGTCCTGATCTGTCATGCGAGTGCCAATTCCTTTGGTGCATTCTTTGCCCTCCGATTTATCCTGGGTAGGTTGCTCATCCATTCCCAATTTACTTGTCTCATCCTTTACTAGGAATGTGTGAAAGTTGTGTAGCACCTATTTTGATTCTGATCATATCTATGTTTTACAAAAAGAATGAACAGGTAGGCTGTTATATTTCTGACGACACAAGTCTGACCGAGAATAAGGCCACACGCATTGCCTACTTCTATATGATGGTTCGTCTTCCTTTCACCCCAACAGAACCTTTTTGACCAAACCAAACAGCTTGGATTCACGCAAGTATTCGGCGGTTTTGTCTCGTATGTAAGTACTGGAAGGAGAAAACACGTTTTTCAATCAAATCCTTGGTGTGTTTATCTTAATCAATAGGGAATCACGTTCTACGATGGAACGGTACTCCGAGGGTACCAGATAGTCTACTACCTCCTTGGTGGTCTCGCTATTCTAGTCGCCTTGGTTGTCCTTCTTTGGTTCCCTGACTCCCCGATGACCTGGCGTATGTTGACTGAGGAACAACGCATTGCATGCCTTGAGCGCGTCCGTGACGACCAAGGTGGCATAGAAAATAA
>JBBPQV010000026.1:0-71847 GCA_038092675.1 Boletus rufocinnamomeus
GTGATGCTTGTAGTCGTTTCGTCCGTAGCTCTTTTGCTCGGCCGTTTCGCTATGATAGCCTCTCGTCCTCCAGCTTTCTGGCAGCTAACCCTTTTTCCCTTTAGACCTTTTGCCATGTCGCCCAGGTCATCGCCCGGTGGCTTCGCTTCATCAGCGCAGTCGGTTGGCATTTGACTGCTCCGCCCCTCAATCGGCGTGCTGATGTATTCGGCCATCCTGCCACCTTTTCGCTTACTGAGCAGCTCGTTGGCTGCATCATGCGATGTTCCCACTGGCGTCGTCAGCCCTGTGCACTTTGCATGTGGGTTTGGGGTGTCAGTGGCTTCGTCATTGACCTGTCGACCTGCCGTTTCGGTTTCGTGGGGCATGATGGATGTGCGAGAGGCCTTGGCGCTCTCTCCATCGTCTTCCGGGCTGTTGGCTGGTGCTGTGAGGGTTACACCGGGAGTCGTATCGTCTGCGGCTTGATTGCCCAGCCGTTTCGCTGCGGTTTCCTGTCCTCCAGCTCTCTTGTTAGCCATCTTGCCCCTCCAATGACCTTTCGGCTTTCGTTTTGACCTATCTGCGGTCCTGGCAGTAGTGTGGCTGTGCGCGCGCACGCCATCATCGACACTAATCAACTGCGCTGCCACTCGCGCGCTGTCATTGTCGACTGTAGTCTTCTCGTACCGACGTTGTAGATAGTCGAATATTTCATTTGTTGTTTGTAGATGGATTATTTCAATAATTATTGAGTCCGGAAGTGCACTGGTAAGGAGGAATTTCGCCTGAGTGTCGAGTGCCTTCTCAAATCCATCTGTAACTTTGCCATTAATATATTCGCTGAGTCCGACTTCGTTTGCGATACGCTCTAAGCCTGCGCGGTAATGTTGCCAGTTTTGACCGTCCGTTTCGAGTGCGGGAATATCAAATTCTTCAAGATCGAAAAATGTTGCCATCTCAAAATTCAGGTCAGGTGAGTGATCTACTCTGCACTAGCAGGGCTCATAACCTGTAGAAAACTATAGTGTAGTCACTAAAGAAAAAACTACAGTACTAGCAGGCCGAAATAAGCCATGCTTATGTGAGTTACTAATGTTCTCACCCATTTGAGATGAGTTTACAACACACAGGTCACGTGTAGTTTCCCACGGTCACGTGCACATCACATGACTTTGAAGTCTGAAGGATGTAAAGTAGTGCGCGAGTGTGCTAAGTTAAAAATGTTTGAAAATATAGTATATCATAACAGGAAGCTTCGAGTTGATGTGGATATCACCCCTTCGCTGACCGCAAGGAATGAGAACTAGCTGAATGGCTTATTAGAAATGTCAACCAACGTGGGATGGATGAGTTCCTGAAGCTGCCAGTCGTAAGCTTGGTGTTCTCTTGAGAAACAATAAATACTTATTTGTGCCCAGACGAAGGACCAAATCCAACCGAGCTTTAGAAGTAAATATGTGTTCACAAAAACTATCAACCAGCTTCCAATTGGTCCCAAGTGGAAATGTGAGCTCATCCAAGCGCATGGTGAACTCAATGTGGCTGAAGATGAAGATGGTGGGGAAGAACTGGAGCTTTGGCTGCAGGATCCGGTGTCCTGCATTCAAGAATTAATCGGTAACCCAGCCTTTGAGGGAGAGATCACATACACACCTGAAAAGGTCTATGCAGACCACGAGGGAAGGACTCAATGATATGATGAGATGTGGACTGGCGATTGGTGGTGGGAGACACAGGTCAGTGCATCATGTCAAGGAATTCCAAACATACCTAACAATGATTGATAGACCTGATTGCCCAAAGGTGCCACTGTGGTGCCTATTATTCTTGCATCTGACAAGACACAATTGTCATGATTCAAAGGTGATAAAAACGCCTGGCCTGTCTACCTGAGCATCAGAAATATCTCCAAGGATGTCCATCATCAGCCATCTTGCCATGCCTCAATTTTGCTGGGATACATACTGGTCTCAAAGTTCAACTCATTTGAAGACAACTCGGTTGCAGGTTATTGTCTGTTCCACTATTGCATAAAGAAACTGCTGGATCTGTTGGTGGCTGCTGGGAAAGACAGCATGGAGATGGTTTGTGCAGATGGGTTCATTCAGCATGTCTACCCGATTCTTGCTGTGTACATTGGAGACCACCCAGAGCAGTGCCTTGTTGCGTGCTGTGCTGAGAACAGGTGTCCCAAGTGTCTTGTTTCTGTGGCACAAAGAGGTGACAACACGCAATTTCCACATCACAATCAAACACAAACAACAGCCACACTACACGCTCAAGCTACAGGCCAGTACCCTCCCGAATTCATTGCCCACAGCCTTCATCCTATATTCTCGCCTTTCTGGGCAAATCTCCCTCACACTGACATCTTTCTCTGCATCTCAAGTGACATCCTACATCAATTGCACCAAGGTTTATTCAAGGATCACCTCAAGACATGGTGTGTGGCAATCGCAGGCAAGAAAAACTTCAATGCATGCTTTCAGGCCATGCCCATCTATCCAGGACTACACTATTTTAAGGAGGGAATTTCCAAAATCAAGCAGTGGACAGGGACTGACCATAAGCAGCTCCAGTGAGTCTTTGTGACCACCCTGGTGGGCATTACACCACATCAGGATGTTCTCCGTGCTGCCCAGAGCTTACTGGACTTCATCTATCTTGCCCAATACCTTTCTCACACAGACAATACTCTTTCCGCCATGCAGGTTGCCCTCAATGATTTTCACACTGCCAAAGATATATTCGTTGATCTTGAATGCCGCGAACACCTCAACCTCCCGAAACTTCACTCATTGCATCATTACATCGAAACGATCAAGAACTTACATAGGGAGCCTTGACAGCCTCAATTCTGAACACTCTGAGCGTCTACATATTGACTACGCTAAGAAAGCATATCCAAGCAGTCCCCTCACTGACTCCGACAGCGATAACCCTCACCGTCATGAATCCACCGCTTCACACATCTCATGTATAAATGGCCTTGCTCAGATGTTCACTGCCAGCTTATGGTATCATATCTTCCATCACCCTCATTTTCCCAAGAAAACAGTCCAATATCTTGAACAACATCACGGTGCAGTCAAGTTCATTGACACACTTCAGGCTTTCCTCCGTACCTTACCTCTTGGACACCAGTTCTTCCAGCCCAATCAGAATGATCACTTTGATTGTTTCAGCAGTGTTGTTATTGGATTATTGCCCCCCAAACACATGTCAAGCAAGAACTATGCAAGAGTTCACTCGTACCCACAACGCCCAAACAGTCCTCGAAAACCAGGTATCCCTGCAAGGTTCAACACCATTTTGGTACAGGTCGACAAAGAATCATGGCAACGTGGGGGCTTCCATGGTAAGCATGCTGTACGCCATTGGAAAAGCTCACCCATTGATCATTTTATAGGGCTTCACATAGCCAAAGTGCACGTCATCTTCAAACTACCATCACATCTAGGGAATTATTCAAAGCCACTCACCTATGTATGTGCACTGGTTCAAGCCATTGAATCACATGGATGACGACATCAAGATGTTCCGTGTCAGTCACTCAACACGACAACGACTCCCGAATGCCACTATCATACCTGTTGACCAACTGATTCAGCCTTGCCATTTGGTACCCAAGTTCACAAGTGGGGCAGTTCACCCATTTTGGATCCAAGGTCGTTCAATGAATGAAGCTGACACATTTTATTTGAATAAGTATATAGATTACCAAATTTTTGAGCAGTACAGACTTCATTGAGTCCGTAACTGTGCTCCTGGTGGTGGAGGTGTGGGTGGGCAGGCGGGTGGTAGGTCCTCCCTCATCACATCCTTTGGTCCATGCTGACACAAATACCAGGTCACCTTGACACCTACTAGTACTGAATATCTAAGGATGTCAAGGCTGGGCAACATGGAGTAGTACCATTGGCAACAGACATTGATTTGCTTCATCTCGTATTAGTTCTGGGTTGGGGATGGGCAACATGGAGTACTCTTGGCGATGGACATTGATTTGCTTTGTCTCATATTAGTTCCGGGTCAGGGTTGGGCAACATGGAGTACTATTGGCGACAGATGTTGATTTGCTTCATCTCATATTAATTCCAGGTTGCCTTGAAGCCATGGACAAACTTAGACAGCTTTTAGTGCTTATTCTAGTTCAATCAAGTCTACCTTTCTTAATGAAAACCTGGTGTGAGTGTTCTATTCAAATCCCATTTTCTCGAGAGTGAATGGAATGCTACTGTAGTGCAACAGGGTGCTACTGTAGGCTACAGGGTGCTACCGTAGTGCTGTGGAGTGCTACTGTAATTTTACCCATGCTACAGCCACATTTCCTTTTTTGCAGATGAAGCCTACATTGAGAGGTAGATCAAATCAAAATGCTTGGTGGTTTTGCTCTGATTTGTGCCATGTTTGTAATGCCAGTTCAGGACTTCAATTTGTTGTTCAAGTGTTGCATTTTCTTTCTTCAGAGGCTTAGTTGGTTGTGTATATTTTTTCTTGTCTTCCAATGTGGTTGCAGTGGCTGCAGCAGGACCTACACCAGCTCTGAGTCAATCACTTGAAATCTCAAAATTTGAAAATTTGAAAACCATACATTTGCATTTCTTTGATGGAGCTGCTGTCTTATTGTCATTTCCTGCAAGCCCTATCAATTTCTGCACAATGGATTGTTTCCATGCATCCAGCTTCTTGACTGCACAGTCGTGATCAGAAGCTCTATCCAGTTCATCAACCAGATGTTCTTTGTCCACCAGATTTCCTGCATTATCCAGCCACTCCTCATCAGCCTCTGAGATAGGCTGACTGGCCTTCAATTTGGCTTCAAGTGTGGATTTTTGATCTTGTGTTTGATCTTGAAGCTTCTTCAGACCTTCCTTGAGAGAGTCAGTAGGTTTCATAATGAGGGAGACAAAAATTTGGGTCCTTGTTGCCATGTTGGATTGATGTTCAGCACAAAAATATAATAATTATATAATAAATCTTCCTAATTAGGGAATATTGTCATCACCACTGAATGAAACATATGGGTTATCCCCGTCTGAGGAGCCATGGGTTATGGGTTATGGGTTATGCCTAGAATTTACTGCATACCAACTTGGAAAATGAAAAATTGTATGGGTTAGAAGGGAGTATGGGTTATGGGGGGTATGGGTTATAAGGGAGTCTACTGTAGAACTGGTTCCTTGAAACTGATGGATAGATAAGGGGCTTGTTGAGTTGAGTTGGCATGTATGTATGGTTCTGTCAGACCATTACAGTGTGCTACAGCCACATTCCTTTTTTGCTGATGCCCCCACAAAGGTAGGGTGTGCATAGGTGCATTTTTCCTCGGACCAGCCGCCCCTGGGTGCCTGCCTTAGTGTATCATGTAGAGCTAGCTCTGTCAGTACATAATGATTAACACTTGTCCAAAAAAAAAAAAAAAGGATTTGTGGTGCAACAAGCAGCGGATTTTAAAATTAAAATTAAGTAATTCCTTTGGGACCTAACTACTTCTATGTTCCCAGTGCCATATTTACTGTTTACACAAGACTACTCCCCTGGGGCGATCTACTAGTTAGAAGGTTGCTCAGTGTCGAGGCTTCTTCCACTTCAAGCACGTCATGAGACTTATATCTACTTTCCATCCACCATCATCTGTTATCGATTCTCTGAAATGCACGCTAGCAGACGAAAATGGATCTGAGTTCCTTGTCGTGGCAAAACTAAACAGGGTAGACATCTACTCTCTGCAACCAGAAGGTCTCCGCCATGAACAAGGAATCGAGATATGGGGAAGGATACGAACAATAAAATCGGTTCCTATTGTGGTATTTCATATCGATTGTGGTGTCTGTTCTGTCAATGACGGCTTGCTTTAATTAACAGCACACCACTAGAATAAGCTTGTTGGTCCTCACCGATCACCCAGACCCTGAGCTTGTGTTCTTGCTTTTCACGGCCTCCAAGTCCGGTGAGAGAACCTTCTGTGCAACCAGGCATCTCGCTCTATTCGAGAGAAGTGCACGACCGGCAGAATTCTGCCACGATGTTCTCGTGGATCGGTCAGGTGCCGTAGCCGTCGTAAGCATTTACACGGGAAAACTCAAGATCATCACTTTGACGGAGGATGGTGGTTATGAGAGAGACTTTGACGCCTCGTCAGCATGCTTTTCATATTCCAGCGTGTAAAACCTGGCTAACAGTATATATGCCAGAATTCTGGAGCTGAATCTTCTCAGTCTTGCCTTCATCTCTACGTCGGTTGAATCGTACACGCTTGCTATTCTACACTTTGATTTCCAGCAACGTCTCCAGCTTCTCGCGCGTGATATTCAAGTCGACGATCTTCAACTTTCTCCAACACCATCGCAGCTACTTCCTCCTCTATCACTTCCTGGAAAGTGGTTTTCCATCGAAGAACAGACGCCGCACTTGATATTTGTTCCTTCTACTGAAAATAGTGACAACGAATGTGAAGGTGGAATATTGGTTGTCGGTGGGCGGAAGATTCTTCTGTATGATTTAGCTTCTAGCGATGTCCTGGAACAAAATATCCGCAAGAGCCGCCGCATGGAAAAGAAGAAGAAGAGCAGAAATACAGAAGAGGCTGCGAATGCGAAGCAAAAGGAAAAAGAGAGGGAATGGAGGAAGAAGAAAGCACGTGCGGTGGTTACGTGGCCATGGTCTGAAGTCACTGCGTGAGTCCTACTTCAATGTGGTCGAAGTTGGAGAATCGAGAATCACATCTATCGAATGTGATAGCTTCTGCCCGCTGACGCAAGAAAGTGATACGTTCTTGCTAGGCGACAAATACGGAAGACATGCAATCTTGTATGTCGACAGAACCGGTGGCACAATTTTGACACTTGTCGCTTTAGGAGAAGTATGTGGCATTTTTTTTGGTTTCTTCGGTCGACTAATATATGAGCTACTCAGGCATCCTCTCCCATGACCTTGACGTACCTGGCTAATCAAGTGGTGTATCTCGGATCACATTTTGGCGACTCACAGCTTTTGCAGATTAGCCCATCCCCCGTTTCCAGTCCAGACTATCCGACGTTACCCATTCCTGCATCGGTTCGCGCCCTCAAGCCTAAAGACCTTGGCATGCCGGCCAAGAACAGGGATGATGACGATGCTGAGGGGATCATCGTCAATGGCATTGGTAGCTACCTCATCGAACTAGAGAGTTTTAACAACCTTGCACCGATTGTCGATGGGGTCCTTGTCGACACAGATAATAGTGGTCAGGTGTGTATCATTTTGGGATTTAGGGCATTGTTGATACTTTTCACAGCATGAAATTGTTACATGTTCTGGGGGACGGAACACGGGTTCACTGAAGGTTGTCAAGAGTGGCGCAGACTTTCGGGAGGCAGCAGTCGTGCACGGTATATCTAGTGTTGACCGCATTTGGTCACTGCGCGACAACTATAGGGATCAGTGAGTATACGTCAACACTGAAAGGCATCCATGCTTAACCTTTGCGCAAGGACGACAACTCATATCGTAGTATCGACTCTCCAAGAAACACACGTACTTCGTTTCGAGGATGACCAAGGGGCTATGGTTTCCAGTGTCGGAGGTTCCGATAAGGGCTTCCTGTCATCCCGGACGTTGGCAGTTTCCAATATCCAACGTCGAATTCCGAGGGATGGGTCAACCCAGTCAGCCTACGTCGATTCATCTCTAGTCGTACAGGTCGTCACTGAGGGACTACTCCTTCTGAACTACGATCCCAGCCTGCGAGAGTACACTCGGATAGGTGATCTCTGGACGCTGGATAAATTTGCCGATGGCAATGCCGCGAGCTGGAATAGGGAAATCGTGGCTGCCGACATCAATGCAAGTCAAGTCGTCATCGCCCTTAATCACGGCAGACTGGTTCTACTTGTCGTAGAAGGCGATCGCTTTGTAAAGCGACGGACGCGAGAGTTTGTGGAACCCCCACCGTTCAACTGCACCGCGGAGATTTCGGCTGTGACGTGCCTACCCCTCGATAGTACGAAGTCGTTCGCCATGAATATCGCCGTTGGTTTTTGGATGTCGAAGACCGTTAAGATTCTGTCCCTCTCGGAGCCTGGCACCATGAAGGATGTTTGTGAAACCAGCGAGCTCCCGGCTGCTCCGCGCTCTTTGCTCCTGTACAACTTTACAAGCGAATCTGGAGGAAAGCTACCACAATCACATCCCCACCTTCTTGTCGGTCTCGTCGATGGCTCTCTTGCAACATTTCCATTCCAGAACGGGACATTAGGAGACCAGAAGCTCATTTCCATTGGCAACCTTCCTGTGACGATGCATACTTGCCGCAGCAAGGATCGTTCGACGGTATTCGCTTGCGGGAGTCGAACATCGATATTATTCTGGGAAAAAGAACGTCTGCAGCATTCACCCCTGATGCTCAAGGTACGTATTGCAGCTTCCTCATGATGATATCTTGGCTCAGCGGATGCGTTGCACATACAGGACATCAGCGCAGCTGCTGAATTAAATGCAGTGGCGCATCCCGCGTCAGTGATTCTGGCTAGCGCGGATGCCCTCGTCATTGGAGCAGTGGCGAACTTTGACAAACTTCATATCCGATCGGTATGCTGCAATTTCATGACGTTCATCCTTCTCCTGATCATCGGATAGATCCCTTTAGGTTATAACACTCCGCGTCGCATCGTTCACAGCCCGAGCTGGGGGATATTCGCTGTTGCCTGTACGCGGCCAGAACCCGCTCAGATTGGGCAGGCAGAGGTGTTTAGTTCCACAGTACAAGTATTCAATCATACCACTTTCGAAAGTAAGTGCCAATTCGAATCGTGTGGGAAGAAGCTGACTTCTCCACACGCAGAACTCAGTGAATTTGAGGTTGGCCAAGGTGAAGAAGTAACATCTCTCCATACTTTCACGGCCACCCTGTCGGGTGCGCCGACGTCTTTTCTATGCGTGGGTGTTACATCGTACGATGACGGAGAACGGGAGCCTTCTCGAGGGAGGCTCGTGCTCTTACAAGCAAATGGTTCGCGGTCGTTTTTGGTCGTGATGGCGTCCATGAGCGTCAAGGGTTGTGTTTACGCAATTACCTCGATGCAAAACATGATTCTTGCTGCTGTCAATAGCTCTGTGGGTATAGTCGTGAGTTTCTGCACGCACAAGTTGACAACCAACCCCTCTAGGTCATTGGCTATAAGGTTGAAGGGACAGAGAAGCAGGTCTCAATGACGCAATTTACAGAGTTCAATCACAACTATGTCATCACCACCCTCGTGTCTCGGGACAACCAACTGTTGGTCGGAGATGTGCTCACCTCGGTTTCTCTGCTGAAACTCAAGGGTTCCCAAATTGAACCCGTTGCCAAGGACTATGGTTGCTTGTACCCAACTTACGCACAGTTGTTGGACGACAATACCATCATTGGAGGAAATGTGAGGATGTGATCCCTGACTGCCTACAATTCAAGGCTCATGTCGACCTTCAGAGCGACTACAATGTGTTCACGTTCCGACTTCAAGTGAACGAACTGCGTAGAGTGCTCGAGCGCGAAGGTCATTACTATCTAGGTGACATCGTGAACAAGTTTTTGCCTGGTGAGCGACCCCACAGTATCATTTGAGTTCAATGGGCACTAACATCGTCATTTAAGGCGCCCTTACCCCCCACGACGTGTCGGTCGACATCCCAATGGTGCCTAAACAGCTGTTTTTGACAGTAGCTGGGCAAATCGGTGTTATAATTGACCTAACCGACGACGAACTATCGCTTCACATGACGGCTTTACAGAGGAATCTATCCACCTTTTATGAACGCGAGACCGGTATCAGTCATTCAAAGTAAAGGGCTTCTTCCTTTTGAGCTCACGCTTACTGACATCCCTCAGGTACCGCGCACCAAAGAATAATTCTGGTCCAAGTGACCTGGAGGCAACCTCTGTCGGCTTCCTTGATGGGGACTTCTTAGAGTTGTTCCTTCAATACATGAATGACGAGCAGTCTCTCAAACAGATCAGGGAGGGTCAGTCCGAGCCTGAGCGGTTGACATGCGCGCCAGACCGGTTACAGAAGGTGTTGGAAGGATTGCAAAGCTTGCATTGAGATGATCGTTCACAATAAATGTATCTCGAGAAACGAATGTAACAGTAACCTTGTATGACGAGTCGCTAGTTGAAGATAACTCGAAAGAGGGAAATCAGGACCAGAGACTGGTGAAAAACTGGGTGGCTGTGGAAAAGGATGACAGCGACTGGATGCCTAGTCTCATACTTGCTTGATCATCAGACTCGGACACTCGAGGTGCAAAGTAAAACCCTGATACGAGAACCAGATAACTGAAAAAAGTGCATCAAAGTTAGCCAATCACTGTCTTCCAAGCGTGGATGAAAGGTATACCTGAGGATGAGGATGCTTCCTCGATGATAGTTGCTCTTCGCTTCGATGTACGTGTAGGTCATCAGGAATACGGCAAGGATGATGACCACAGCGTCCCAACGCGGTACGATGAGACTAGTAATAGGAGTTGTGGAGATCCATACTTCAACAAGGCGAGGAGAAACTCACGTGAACGAGTAGGCAATTTCCCCCATATGATCGGGAGCATACCAAGCAGAAAATGCCACCATGGCCGGAATTTGGAGGAGACAAACTTGAAGCGCGTACGCGGAACCAATTTCCATACTGTAGTTGGCGAGAGTCATCAGCAGACAATGGCGTGACATTGATTAACCGCAAACCTCAATGCAATGTTTCCGTTCAAAGCGAATGATATGGCGTTCATGAATTCCGTGGTGTTTGGAACCAGAGCGAAAAGAGTGATACCAAGGAACTTCTCATCGATGCCTGAGCCCTCCAACACAAAGTCCACAACATCGATCAGAAGCTCTGAAAGTTTTGATTTAGTTGTAAGAACATCGCCATCGACGAGAGACATACCTGCAATGACCGCATAGAGCGCAGTGCATGCCAACAATACACCAGCGCTAGTCATCCTGCTCCATTCGGGAGCCTCATGCCCACCATCACCAACACCAGTGTCTGTGTCGCCTGCTACAGACGCCCTGGGTCGTGCTGGGGAAATGGACTGGTTCTGATGCCTTAGCGCACTAACAGTTGCAACCGCAACAGCACGCGTGAAGTCGTCCTTGGTCAGGCTCTCGGGTAGCTGAGTGTTTTTGATCGCCAGGTCCACACTTTCTAGGAGTGGCGTATAGTGCTGTTGCGTTGAAGGCGGAGGCGCATACGATACACGCCTTCGCTCTGGTGAGACGGGAGGATGGGACATTCCGGCTCGCTGCTGAACAGAGGTGGACTCGACAAGTTTGGGAGACAAAACTGGGCAACTGAAAGATAGATCATGCTCGACACCCGAGGGATCCCCGCGTTTATGTGTTTCCCGGACAGTGGGTTGTGGTGCAGTGATGGGAGTGCGTTGATATGTAGAGACACGGGGTGTAGGCGGAATTTCGAGGGGTTGTAGGAGCGGTTGGGGGTTTTGCCAGATCTGGGTAGCATGGGTACGTAGAGAGAACCACAATCCAATAAGATACGACTGTGAAACTTTATTGAGTAACTTCAAGGGGGAACGAAATTCTTGCGGTGCTTACAAACACAAGAATCACCGCACAGAAATACATCAAACTCTTGACGGTCGATTGGTAGAACGGATCCTTGACAGGATCTGGATGTTGATAGTAGCAGTGATTACACTTCCAGTTTGGGCCACTTCGGTCAAGGCCCTCAGGACAACCACTGCAGATCAACTGGAACTAAGGGTCACAGAACGCAAAGTCAGAACTGAAACATGGGAGAACTCGACCGTACTCACGTTCCCATAGATCTGGTAGAACAATGTTGGTGTGAGAGTACCGATAAAAGCCATGATTAACATCATGCTCGTGACTCCCGCGCTCTTAGCATTAAACTTTTGCTCCTTTTTCCTCAGGGCCCCCGCGCACATACTCATGCCTGGCATCAAGAGAACTCCTGCGAGTAGACTCCCCACGATCGATCCTTCAACAAGATGTCCCTTCCCCCGACTAAGGGCGATAGAGTACAGGATAACTTCGATAAAGGAACCAAAGGTGGCATTGATGACAGCACCCATACCGATTGAGGACTGAGCTGAGATGGAGGCGACAGCCATGCCAATGAAGTAGGACAGTGGTATCACGCTCGCAAGACTCAAGATAAAGATGAATGCTCGAGAAGCGAGGAAGGCGAGTAGCGCTGGAACATGTTCGGTTCGCTCGGCCAGAGGAAGCAAGACGAAGCCGTCGAATATGACGAAAAATACGAGGGGGACGAGGTTGATGAAGATTATGTTAACTCCACCAACGGTGTACTTGTAATATTTCCATCCTACCGCACGATACACGCAAAGTAGCACCGTTGACTTTCGTGATCCTCGAGTGGCAGGCGCGGTTTGACCCTGGGACAATCGGGGATGTTTGACAGAATACCCAACCGGAGCCGTAGCTGCGGAACCGGAAGCATCGGGTGGTAAGGTGGTTGGCGTGTCGGAATGCGTGGATGCAACAATAACCACAGGGGGCGGGGCGCAAAACCGAAGTCTCGTCGGGTTGGTGACTATGTACTTTATTAACGCCCAATTTAGCCTCGCCATAGGGATGGTGATGATGAGTGCCCAGCATGCGATACAGGTCAAGAGCATAAGAGGTGCGATCACGGCGCCAAAGAAAAACCAGAAAGCAGTGCGGCCTAGCCAATCTCCGGTTACCCTTTGGTATGTATCGGTTGATGCGGTGGGTGACGGCGTAGCCCCGTAGGACTTGGAAGGCAAGAGGAAATGACGTGTATAAGCTGTCGAGAGCAAGGACGTACCCTCGTTGGGAGGGGCTTGCACGTACGGTCGAGCTTGCTCAGGGGTGAGAGGGGTAATGGTGGAGGTCTTGGATAGTGAAGCTTCGTTGCTGTCGCCGTTTTCCTCTAGTTGATTTTCCTCGTCACCGTCTTCGCTATCACCTTCGACATACTTCCCAAAAGGCCATGCAACATACCAACCCAGGCCAAAGACCAACGTAGAGTATCTGCGACCACCCAAGGGCAGGAAGTACAGGATGGCCGAGATAGCATAACACGCTACAGCCAACCACCAACCAAAGCAGACGACCCAGAAAATGTTTCCGGGCAGTAGATGGCGTTCTGCCTGTGCTGAAGGAATTGCATGCAGTGCAGCGTCTGCATTGCGCGTGATGGACCTAGACTTCTTGTACAAAGCGGGTTTCCAGATACGCAGACCGAAAGGATGCTCGACGTTTATGAGAGATTGACGGTCTTTGAGCGTGATAAGGTCGTCGTCCTCCCGTGTTTGCTCAGTGTCCTCGCTCTCCGGGCTGCCGTCGGAGTCGGGAGGAGACTCGTCAGCAACAGCCTTGCCCCGCGTCTGACGATTAGGCCGCGTGTCGTCGATCTCTGAGTCCTCCTGTTCTTCGCTGAGCACGTTCGCTTCCCGAAAGCTTCTCGTGTTGCCTCGTGCACTACTCAGGCTGGCGCTTCTGGCTCTGTCCCTGGAGGAGCCAGTGGTGGACATGTTCCTGTGGACGGGTGGGCGGGTTGTTGAAGAAATTGGATGATTTGAAGATGAGTGATAAGAGGTTCCTTGATGATGGTGCTGCGGTATTTCCACAGCTGACTGGTGAAAGCTATGACTGCGACTAGGAGGAAGATGGGTTGGCTGAGCGTGGGTGGTTGGCGTACGGGAAGAACCCGGCGTGGGTGCGCAGTTATGACCGTTGTCCTGTCTTGTACATCCAGAATTCGGCTCATTAAGCATGGTGCCTCTTCCGCTCAGGCTAGCCAAAAACGAACGACAGCTCCAGTGTTGTGTGGTGTTGAACCGACAATGATCCTGGCGCGCCGAACCGATTTAGTACCTGTGAAAGCTCGGCAGTCCATTGTCCTTCGGTTGCCTTTAAATTGTATCGCTTATTTGGTGGTGACGAGACTCCGGTGTTCGCAATGCAATGGTAATATAAATAATTAGAGGAAGCATTATGGAACATCAGCAACATGAGTGACGGAAAGGCGTAGTGTTTAAAATTAGCGTGACACAGAATATGATCCATCACTTCCGCAATAGTTTCTCTCGCAGCTCGGCACCCTTCAACTGGGCTCGCAGGTATTCCAGACGGTCCTGATACCTAGCAGTCACCTCTTGGCGTCGACGCCGGATATCGAACAGCTCAGCTTCAAGAGCATTCATCTCTGGATCTTCATCCATCGTCGACATCGAACCTTGTAACCTCGCCAGGTTGACGCTCGATACACTTCCTAGCTCTCCCAAACGCGCATGCGCAAGCGCTGGGGGAGTCGAAGGGGGTACAGCGCGGGCACGAGACGACAACGAGGACATGGATCTCTTTCGGTTCGCTGCAGTGGCGGCTGCCAGCGGACCAGCTGTCCGAAGCGAAGGATTGGGACGGTGGGAACGTGGTTGGGAGACGTTGGTCCCATATGAGGTGGTGGACCGAAGGGAGACACCGTCAGCGTCAGAACTATGGTACGGTGTTCCCCGACCCGATGCGCTACCACCCGCCGTAAGGAAGGAATCGCTGTAGTCTCCGCCATTCCTACGATTCATGGCAGATATTGAGGGTGAACGGGGTAATGGTGCATGTCCTGGCATATGCTGACGCCGGGTCAGTGCACTGAGCTCTAGCCCACTGAAGGCATCAAGAAGCCTCCGGCCCTCTGCCTCCATTGCTTCAATCTCGAGACGAATATCTTGAGTTGATTTCACCTTGTCGTCGTCCGGCGACGGATCGCTTGTAAGGATCGAAGGGGAATGTTTTAGATCAGGATTACGAGCCGGAAAAGAGGAAGGAGGCGTCACGGTGCCTAGCCGCCGCATACCCCGGAGGATTGAATGGTGAGAAGCGCTGCCAAGTAAGCGATGCTCTGCACGCGACTGCGTTGAAACGGGACTCTGATCATGTCGCAACTCCGGTCTCAGGGCCGGACTTGTCATGTCTGAGGGTATGGGTCTGCGTTTGAAGGGGCTGGGTGCTGAGGGACCCAAAGAGAATGTACTTGACGACTCGCTGATGGCGCTGTCTTGTGTTGAGATCGCACTGATGCGACGACTGCCACGCTTGAACAGGTTGGACACCGCTGATGAAACCGAAGCTTTAGATCGGATGGAAAGTGGCCTGCGGGACTTGGCCTGAAATTGACGTGGACTATAAGCCTCCGGGTTGAGTTGCGAGGCTGCTGGTGAATAAGGCTCAGTCTGGAAATAAGGGATGGAATGGGGACTCGGGTGCGTTACCTTCATGAAGCGAACGACTGTGAGAGCCCAAAGGAATGACAGGTGTCTCTGTGGGAAGAGGGGTGCCGCTGGCTAAACGTTCGAACATGTTCTGCCGCAGTAGTCGGTATTCCTCGTCACTAAGCACAAAATGAGAAAGGATTCCTCGCTGCTGTCCACTCCGCCAGGAGTTGTCGAAAAGGACTTACTTTAGCAAACCTTCCGCATTGGCTGCCGCCAATTCATCGAGGCGCTGTGCGAGAGTTGAACTGTCTTCCAAACATGAATCTTCGAGAGACCTCAGCAGAAGGTAAATACGGACGTTATCGCATCTGTGTGAGCTCGAGGCGTGGGCCGAGGACTGGACGCCTCGAGGGGCCGCAAGGGCGAGTGGGATGAACGATGGAGACCTGAATGTGATAGAGAAATCCGGTCGACGGATTTCTGTGACTTGGTGGCAACATGCAAGAGCTGGGGCGGAGATATATTCGCGAAGGTTTCCCGTTGCTTTCCTTTGTAGTTACCATACTGCGAGGCGGTGTTAGTGCCCCAACGACGGACCGATTAATGTGAGAGTACTGACGAATCGGGAACGAATGACCTGGACCACGGACCTGTCACCCTCGGGGAGACTGGTATCACCGGGTGTTCTGGAGGAAAAGAAACCCATGGTCTGGCACCAAGGGGTTGAGTTGCAGGTGCAAGAGATGAAAGGGTTGGGTAGCCGAGTGCCAGAGGGTCTCCATTCCCCGCTTAGACTCGGAACAGCCATCTGACACTCTGCCCATCACTGCTGATACAACTGCCAGAATATCTCAGTACTTTAAGTATAGCTCGTCGTAACGTTCTCATCGTATCTCCCGCTCACCCATGTCGCATCTCAGGCATAGTGCATCCCTGATACTGGCGCCCTCCACTAGTAGCACCCATGGGCTCATGCTCAGAAGATGTCAACGTGCGGTCGGCACAAGGCGCCGCTTCTCTGTCAAACGTGGCATCCCGCCACCCTTGAACGGGGTAAGGGTCCTCGATCTGACAAGGGTGTTGGCTGGTCCAACTTGTTCCTTGCTCTTGGCAGACCTGGGGGCAGATGTCATTAAAATAGAGGAAACATCCAGAGGGGATGACACCCGTCAGTCCTCCATGATTTCACTTCATCCCCGTGTGATGGGACCTCACAGTAAATAGGATCGTGGAGTCCCCCATCCGCCCCTGTGATAAAAGATGCACCCAAAGAAACGTCTCATCTGCCACCAGAATCAGCATACTTCCTTGCGGTTAACAGGAACAAAAGGTCAATCACAGTCGACTTCAAGCGAGCCGAGGGCCTTGAGATCTTACGCAAGCTAGTAAAGTCCTCGGACGTCCTTGTTGAAAACTTCGTCTCTGGCAAGCTTGCTTCTTTGGGTCTGGGTTGGGAAGATTGCAAAAAAATCAACCCCCGGCTCGTCTATGCCTCAATCACTGGTATCGATCCCTTCTGTAGCGTGTTAATCCCGCTTTTAACGGCTTGGACAGGTTATGGACAGACAGGTCCTTATCGCGATACCGCTGGCTACGATGTTGTAATAGAGGCTGAGGCAGGCCTGATGCACATGTTAGCATGTTGTTTCTATCATCTCCCCGTTGCTGTGTGCCATCGACTGCCATAGCACAGGCGAACCTGACCGCGCCCCATCCAAGGTCGGGGTGGCTGTCACCGATATCATGACTGGCCTCTACGCCCATGGCGCCATCATGGCAGGGTTGCGTTCTGTGGACCAAACTGGCCAAGGCGTATGGATCGATTGTAACCTATTCGAGACTCAAGTAGGCGTGCTTTTCACGTATTCAAGTTCTCCCGCTTAGATTGTACAGCTAGCAGGGCTTGCTAACATAGCTTCCAATTACCTCATCGCTGGGCAAGAGGCTTCTCGGCACGGAACTGCACACCCTTCCATAGTACCATACCAGGTCTTCCCTTGCAAGGATGGCTTCTTAATGATTGGTGCGGGAAACGAGAAACAGGTGACCTCATTCATTTCAGTGCGTCTCAACTGACTCACTGAGATAATCACCCGCAGTTCAGGCTTCTCGCTAGCACGATCCTCCAGAAGCCCGAGCTTGCAGATGACGTTCGCTTTTCGACAAACACGGCTCGCGTAGCAAACCGGGAAGCACTCATCGACATAATCTCTGCGGCGCTGAAACGACACAATAGAGACTACTGGATCGAACGATTGAGTGGGGTCGGGTTCGTATGATTCAGGATCAGATGCGTTTACATGACAATAACCTTGATCCTTGCAAGCATTCCGTTCGGACCGATCAATAATATCGGACAGACGTTTGCACATCCCCAGGCCATTGCGCGCGAGTCCACGGTAGAAATCGATGTACGTGTCTCGCCTGTGCAACGTGTTTGCGGGCTGGAACACTTGTTCGGATAGCATCCCCGCGCGGGCAAAATTCGTATGGTTGCGCCACCGGTTACCTATAACGGCAAAAGGATGCCAGTGCGGCGACCACCCCCTTGGCTTTCACAACATACTACAGAGGTATGTCTGCCACATGCATGTTATTGCTGTAGTAAAGTTGTAATGTGCGTCTGCAGATCTTACAGGAATTAGGGTATTCGATGAATGAAATCGCGAGGCTGCGTGCGAGCAAGGTCGTGTAGGCGCAAAGAAGTGGGGTACTGGGGAGTGAGTCAGAGAGCGTATGGTAGCCTCGTGGTTGGATGTCCGCTGTGGGTCGTGTCAGAAAGCTCAAACCGTAATAAGATGGTGTGTATTTGCAATGGGCACGCAAAGGGTTTGCCATTGGGGGCAGGTTCCGAGTATGGAAACGGGCAATGCAGTGATGGCGGTGATCTCAACGTCGATAATCAGGCGACCGTCTACTTATGTACTTGCCTTCGGAAGAGATCCCTCAGCTGGCTCCGTCTGACTTATAGTCTATTTCATACTTCTTTACCCTATTGCCTCTCCTCTCTTCCCCGGCCATGTCTTCCCGTTTCGCAGACTCATCAGCGATGCGGACCTGGTCCCCCATTTACCACGATGAAAGCCCAAAGCGGCCTCCCCCTTCCCCATCTAACAAAGCTCCCCCATCCAAGAAGCTTGACGCCAAGTCTCGTGCCGTCTCCGAAGAACCCTGTCCTCCTTCCAAGGTGCCCCAGCCTCTCGTCGCCCCCTCACCAGAGTCCCTCGCAGAGCCATGTACGGACAAGGTACGATGTCCCGTCTCACAAAACCATGCTAGCAGACCATGCTCCACCGGGTGCCACCGCAAGCAGTGCTAACCATCTCTTTTGTTCCCCAAAGTCCTTGAGCGATCGGGTCATCGATATGGAAGTATTCCAACAGATACTCGAGTTGGACGATGGAGATGACCGGGAGTTCTCCCGAGGCATGGTCAAAGACTATCTCGAACAAGCACAGACGACCATCAAGCTCATGGACGAATCTTTGTGCGCTGGCCTGTCCCTACAGAGTAATTCTGACGTCTCACTCGCCTCCAGTGCAAAGCATGAGCTGACACAGCTCGGCAAACACGGTCACTTTCTCAAGGGCTCTTCCGCCGCGTTAGGAGTCGTCCGGGTGCAGGAGATCTGCGAGAAGATCCAGCATCTTGGCAATCGGATGGATCCCGACAAGGAACCGGAAGCCAAGATATCGGCCGAAGATGCGTTTGCGAGGATCAAACCGTTACTGGCCCGGCTGAAAGAGGAGCATGCGGCGGCGACCAAATGTTTGAAGAAATTCTCATAGGGGTCCAAACCTTGAATCTTTGGGAAATCCAGTGGGCTTCGGGGATCTGACGATGGTTGCTGTGCGACGGTGTGTACCTCGTTATAGGCTGCACGAGCTACGCACAATAGACGTTCGCAGCATCGGTGCGCTATACTTCTTGTACTTGCTGCGACATAAGAAGGGTGTGCCCATTTTGTACTCTGATCATTTTATCCCTTGTTTGTTGACTGCACTATCTTGCTCTCACATACGTTGTTCCATTATATACGCCTTAGTTCCTCCCCGAGACGATGTATATGCCTTTAATTACCTTCAAACTCGAACTTTCTTTCACCGATGCTCTTCGTAACTATCGAAGATATCAATTCACTTCTGCCACTTGTCCAAGATTCGAGGTAGCGTTCCTGGGATCCTGGTAACCTATCGTGGTCGACATCGCGGGCGGTACATGAGAGGCACCTTAACACCGAAGAGGAACCATAAGCAAAGTCCTAGGTCGCGTAAGCACAGTACTTACGCTTCATTACCCTTTAAAAAGGATAGGAACTGCCGTGGACGTGGCAATTCAATTGTCAGCGAGTATGGGCAAGACGCATGAGGTTCACTACTCTCGAAAGTTGGCGACAAGGCCCTGACGAGGACTCCATCATTGAAGGTGCGAGGGAAAATGACTCCAAACGGGATGGTTCGAGGGCAACGTTGTACATGAGATGCGCTCCACAATACGTAAGTTCTTGGAAAGAAAGGTAGTCGAAACAGCTCGGAAGGATAAAGAAACCGGCCCTCGAGCTGAGAGGTCATCTTAAAGGAACCCGACTGCAAACGTAAACGGATCAACTCTCACCTTTAAGATAACGGAAGTTAAATCATCAGACACGTACCAGGCAGAGCCGCAGAGGCAGTGACTCATGGCCGATTCTCAGGGTGGGCCGATTGTCATGGTGGGACTCTTAGCAAGCGATATGACACCAAAATACGCGCACTTGGGATATGGCGGTAGTGGTCTTCTACAGCTGGCACCGACCTCATCTAGTTCAAACTCCGCTACACCCACTATCATATGAGCTCCGCAGATTCTTTGGTATAACCACCACAATCTACGTGTAATGCAGATCTTTGTCAAGACCCTGACCGGAAAGACCATCACCCTCGAGGTCGAGTCCTCCGACACCATCGACAACGTCAAGGCCAAGATTCAGGACAAGGAGGGGTGAGTCCAATGACATCTGACCTTGTACTTCACGTCTCACATCCCTCAGTATCCCCCCTGACCAGCAACGCCTGATCTTCGCTGGAAAGCAGCTTGAGGTATCTTTCATGCCCGTTCTAACTTCCCGTGCAAAGTCCTTTGCCTCCGTGGTGGTATGCAGATCTTTGTAAAGACTGTCACTGGCAAAACGATGATGCTCGAAGTGGGGTCATCTGATACCATCGATAACGTGAAAACGAAGATTCAGGACAAGGAGGGCATCCCTCCTGACCAACAACGCCTCATCTTTGCTGGGAAGAAATTGGAGGATCGTCGCACTCTTTCTGATTACAACATTCAGAAGGAGTCGACGCTTTATCTAGTGTTTCGTCTGCGTGGTGGTATGCAAATATTTGTCAAGACTCTCACAGGCAAGACGATCACACTGGAAGTGGAGTCGTCTGACACGATTGACAATGTGAAGACGAAGATCCAGGACAAGGAAGGCATTCCCCCAGACCAACAACGCCTTATCTTTGCTGGTAAGCAACTCGAGGATGGACGTACCCTTTCCGATTACAACATTCAAAAGGAGAGTACGTTACACCTTGGTAAGTCGCACCGATTTCTCCAAATTATAATAATGTAAACATTCGTTTCTAGTCCTTCGTCTGCGTGGTGGATGTTGAATGTGTTGAGGAGTCGGCCCATTTTAGTGTATCGTAAAGTTTTGTATCGTTCAGCGCAGTTGCAATGTGGATCTTACATGTTTGATGTGATGATGTTATATTCGGATGAATTGCAAGCAGGCTAAGTAGGTACGAGGTTAAGTACTTAAGTTTGGGACTAAGTTCAAGAGACTTTGTCATTTTGAGCTTCACTGACGCTCCGATGCCTTCCTCTTTTCCTTAGATATTGCCGTACGTACTACTACGTACATCGAGAAGCAATGCTGACACGTCCGAGATCACGGGACTCATGCAAGTTATGCGACGCGTTCCAGTACCGCGACCATATCTCCTACCATGAACCACGACGATCTTGTACTGCCCACGCCCGAGCAGTTTTCTGCCTTTCCATATGACCCACCTTATTCCATACAGACTGACCTCATGAAACAGGTTTATTCTTCCATCGAACAAAGGCGCGTCGCGATCGTCGAGAGCCCGACAGGCACGGTGCGCACCAAGTGCGATGGGTCTCCCTCCGACTCGTTGACTCTCCCTACAGGGAAAAACTCTGAGTCTCCTCTGCTCAAGCTTGTCTTGGCTCACTGACGAAAGGGAACGTGCGCGCAAAGGACAGATTTCTCAGCAAGTGATGCAGAGTGCCGGTAAGATCCGTTGCAACGCTTGCGAGGCTGGATGACCGTGTCTCATCCATTGCACGTGTGTGACGGCGCGGATCGCAGGACCGGCATGGGTTTCCGCTCAGGCAGCTCAGATACGGCAAAGAGAACTCGAGGCACAAGATCGCGAATATGAAGAAAGGCTGGCAAAAGCGAGAAAGGCCGAGGCCCGTTTGCGAGCGTTGGCAAATGCGAGGGTTACGAAGCGTCAAGTATGGCAGTTCACATGCACAGTCGAGTTCACGACGTCTGACACTGGAGGATAGCGAGTTCCTGCGAGAACCACACAGGCACCTGACGAGCAGAGTGAAGACCTGTATCTTCCTGGTCGTGAAATGGATGAAACAGAAGATAACATTTCTCCTGCCGTTCGTGAACTGATGGCAAAGTACGTCGCTTTAAATTGTGTCAAGGAGCGTACTCTCTTACATTCAGACATAGGCTTAACAACACCGCCTCAAATCATAAACTGGTCGACACTCAGGAACCAACGTGCACCAAAGTTTACTATGCGTCTCGTACCCATTCCCAGCTGGCACAAGTCATTCCCGAACTTCAAAAATTAAAGTTCAAACTTGTCTCATACAGTCAACATTCTTCCCAAGGCCGTGGTAACGAGGGCTGCTCTATTCCACCTTCGTCCGATCAAAGGAAGAAGCGGAGCATGGAGGTGGACGAAGAAGATTTCACTGGGACTGATCGACGGCAATGGCAAACTGTGTCTCTCGGGTCACGTAAACAGCTTTGCATCAATGAGGATGTCAGATCAAAGCCGGGCGACCTGGATGAAAAATGTCGGGACTTACAAGATGGTCAAGGCGTCTGTTTGGAGTTAAATGAACCATCTGATTATGAATGTAGGACACAAGGAAAGACGGTGTCCATATCTCCCGCTCCCGGAGGACCAAACGCGCTTGCTTGACCTCCGAGACCAAATTCTGGTCAGTTCATGACTCGATACATTTCAATGGCATTCACCATTATTCTACAGGCGTCTCCAAAGGATATCGAGGATCTCGCCATTACTGGGACGAACGCTCGGACATGCCCATATTATGGTTCTCGTAGAGCAATCCCTCAAGCAGAGGTTCGTTGTTTAATTTCCCTACCTTTGTTTTTTTTTCTTGTTCACGCCATTGATCGTGCATGCCAGCTCGTGACGTTGCCATACAATCTTTTATTACAGAAGGCAGCGCGAGAGGCTCTGGGTATAGACCTCTCGAACCAGATTGTCATTATCGATGAAGCTCATAGTAAGTGCTAGTACGCTAGAGCCGGTTCTTGAATTCACTCATTAGACCTGATTCCTACTTTGCTTTCATTATCGAGTGTCCGTGTAACGTCTTATATATTGTCGACCTCATTAAACCAGGTCACGATGTATCACGAGAAATTCCGGACACGCCTTTCTGCACTACACAGTCTTCACCTCAAGCGCCTCATCAACTACATGGAAGCGATTCAGAAGGTCATGGAAGACTGGAAAGGCACTAGGTCAAAGGCTGGTTCAAGCACTGATGCGAGAACCGAGGTTTTCACGATTTCGAGCTTTATGGAAAAGCTAGGAAGGAAGGCGGTAGGAATCAATTTGCTTGAAATTGAGGCATACTTGAAGAAGAGTAAAGTAAATTGCATTGTTCTACACTCTAGCGTCCGACTCAATGACAATACAGATTGCAAGAAAGATATCCGGGTATGCTGAAGCGGTGTCAAGTCAGGATGGTCGAAGTAGGCTACCGCATGTTTCTCATTCGTGTTTCTGTCTAACATTAAATCAGACTCCGTGTCCAAGAAGCAAGCAAACCGAGGTACTCCACCGCTCCATGCAGTTGAAGCACTCATGGTTGGGCTTGTGGGTGCAAGAGAAGGTGATTTCAAATTTCCTGTCATTCAGAAGGCAGTTACCCCATAACAAATTACCAGACGGGCGTATCATCCTTTCCCTCGTGGGTGACAGCACGCAACATCCGGAAGAGTTGGAGATAAAGTATCAGCTTCTCAACCCTTCGACAACGTTCCGTGAAGTGGTCGACACCGCGCGGTCGGTCATATTGGCAGGCGGAACTATGTCTCCGGTTGTTGTGGTTCACAATTGCCTGTGTCTTGTGAACTGACGAAACGATAGATGTCCGATGTGATCGCACAACTATTCCCCTGGCTATCCTCCGAGCGGCTATCGACCTTCTCCTGTGGCCATATCGTTCCGCGATCACACGTTCGGACGTTATGTGTTACCAAGGGTCCGGTAGGTTCCCTCCTAGAATTCAAGTATGCCCAACAGACGGACCAACGTTTGCTCGGTGAATTGGGACAACTTATCCTGAACCTTTGCGGGGTGGTGCCTGGAGGGATGGTGGTATTCTTCCCATCCTACTCGTCTTTGAACCTTGCCCAGAAAGCCTGGAACACGACGCAACATATGGAAAAGTTTGGAGCGAAGAAGACGGTTAGCTTCAGTCTTTTGCGATGGAAGACAGGGCGATTGAATGTGCTATAGGTATTCTTGGAACCGCACGCCAGTAACGAGGTTGAGTCAACATTGCGAGAGTATGCGGATGCGGTAAAAACATTGGTTCGTTTAGACAACGCATCCCAAGTAGCTTTCTCACCATTTGTCAGTCGACAGATGTGTCTGACAAGAGGACAGGTGCCATACTCTTCGCAGTGGTTGGTGGGAAGCTCTCGGAGGGCCTGAACTTTTCGGACGAACTTGCCCGAGCCGTTGTTGTCATCGGCCTCCCCTTTGCAAATAAAAATTCGCCGGAGTTACAAGAACGGATGCGATACGCAAACGAAGTAGAACAGAGACCCGGCCATAAAAGGCATCCAGGGGCCAAAGACGCTGCTTCGGAACTCTACGAGAACATGTGCATGAGCGCGGTCAATCAGAGCATCGGTGAGATGGTTCGGCGTCTTCCGTGTGCTAATAATATTCACGGATTCGTAGGCCGAGCCATTCGTCATCGTATGGATTGGGCATCCCTCATTCTCGTGGATCGGCGTTACTGTTCGGCAAGCATTCAGAACAAGCTGCCTTCGTGGATTCGGGATGGCGTTGCTGTGTGTGACGGTTTTGGACAAACCATGAAGCACCTCAGCCAGTTTTACCGAGAGCGGAAGCGGAGTCGGATTCCTGCAGCGACTGGTCTGAAGTAGTATATTACGGACACGGGTGCTACAGGGATTGAGATGTTCATATCCGTTGCCCTCTGTCAGCAGTGGGAGTTGTCCCGGCACGCGGGCGGCCTTGTTGCGAAAACATTCAGTAAGCGGGTGGAAGCGTGGGACGGCATGTTCCGGCCTTACATTACATAATACTATTGCTATGCTGTTCGAACCCGTCTTACTGCTACACTGTCACTGTGCACATACAATTTCTCTCCTCTGAGTTTCGCTGTTCTCCTCCCCGCAATGTTTTCGCGGCAAGCCATTAGGCGGTTTCCGTACGTTCTGCGAGCCAGCGCCCCGCGTGTGCCCGCTACAGTGGTCTACCGTGCGTTGGCAACTCCGGCGGCGCCACCTTCACCAAATGACCCGTTCGCGAACGGCACGAACGCTTACTACGCTGAGGAAATGTACAGGCATTGGAGGCAGGATCCCCAGTCGGTCCATGCCTCGTGGGCTGCCTATTTCTCGGGCATGGAGCATGGGCTGCCTAGTGCCAAGGCATTTCAACCTCCTCCAAGTTTGATCGCTCCGCCTGCAGACGGTGCTCCGGCCCTCCACGCAGTTGGAGGCGCAGAGTTGGACGATCACCTCAAAGTAAACTTTTTACGCTCCTCGTGTCATTCTCTTCTCTCACTCGTTTTAGGTCCAACTCTTGGTACGCGCATATCAAGTCCGGGGGCACCACGTTGCCGAATTAGATCCTCTTGGCATTCTCGATGCTGATCTCGCGGACGTCCATCCCCCTGAACTCGAGCTCAGCCGATACGGTTTCACGGAACGTGATCTGGACAAGCAAATTGCTCTCGGCCCTGGTATTCTTCCCCACTTTGCAACGGAAGATAGGAAGTCAATGTTGCTTCGTGACATTATAAAGACTTTGAGACGCATTTACTGTAAGTTTCCAAACCATACTGTTGAACGGCTCCTAAATGTTATCAAGGTGGTGCCGTTGGCATCCAATACGTTCACATTCCTGACAAGGAACAATGCGATTGGATCAGAGAAAGAGTCGAAATCCCCAAGCCTTGGAACTACACACTAGAAGAGAAGCGCATGATTCTAGACCGACTCATCTGGTCCGAGTCTTTTGAAAAATTCATTGCTAGCAAATACCCCAACGAGAAGAGGTTTGGATTAGAGGGATGCGAGGCACTCATTCCCGGGATGAAAGCCCTCATTGACCGTTCGGTTGACCATGGAGTGAAGCATGTTACAATTGGCATGCCTCACCGTGGGCGTCTCAACGTGCTGGCAAACGTTATCCGCAAGCCTATTGAGGCCATTCTAAACGAGTTCTCTGGCGTGAACGCCGATGATTCGCCGGCTGGTGACGTCAAGTACCATTTGGGCGCCAATTACGTCCGGCCCACTCCATCTGGAAAGAAAGTCTCACTCTCGCTGGTTGCCAATCCATCACACCTCGAGGCTGAAGATCCGGTTGTCCTTGGCAAAACGTTTGCTATACAGAACCTGGAGGGTGACGAGACTACCCATAATACCGCGATGGGCGTCCTTCTACATGGAGACGCCGCATTCGCAGGACAAGGTGTTGTGTACGAAACCATGGGCTTCCACAATCTGCCAAACTACGGAACCGGTGGCACCATTCACCTCATTGTTAACAACCAGATCGGATTCACCACTGACCCTCGGTTCGCTCGATCAACTCCCTACCCATCTGATATCGCCAAGTCTATCGACTCGCCCATCTTCCATGTCAATGGTGACAATGCCGAGGCCGTGAACTTCGTCTGTCAGCTCGCTGCAGACTATCGCGCCAAGTACAAGCGCGACGTTGTAATCAACATTGTTTGCTACCGGCGTTACGGCCACAACGAAACAGACCAGCCTAGTTTCACACAACCTCGGATGTACAAGGCTATTGAGAAGCAGCCCACTACGTTGACTCAATACTCGAAGTTCTTGGTTGGACGCGGTACCTTTACGGACAAAGACATCGAGGAGCACAAGAAGTGGGTATGGGGAATGCTGGAGAAGGCTGCGGCAGCCGCCAAGGATTACGTTCCTACAACACGGGAGTGGCTCTCGGCTTCCTGGCCGGGCTTCCCATCACCCCGCGAGTTGGCAGAGAAGACGCTTCCCACCCGTGCTACCGGGAGTGATGAGGAAACTCTCCAGCGAATTGGTAAAGCTATCTCGCAGTGGCCAACCGGCTTTACTCCACACCGTAACCTTGCGCGAATTCTCAACCAGCGTGGAAAAACCGTTGAAGAGGGTCACAATATCGACTGGTCAACGGCCGAAGCCCTAGCCTTTGGTTCCCTTGCTCTCGAGAAAATCCATGTTCGCGTGTCGGGTCAGGATGTTGAGAGAGGCACCTTCTCGCAACGTCACGCTGTTCTACACGATCAAGTCAACGAACAGCAATACGTACCGCTGAACGATCTGGGTTCGAATCAGGCACAATTCGTCGTCTGTAACTCATCTCTCTCCGAGTACGGCGCCCTTGGTTTTGAACTAGGCTATTCACTCGTCTCTCCCGATTTCCTCACCATCTGGGAGGCTCAGTTTGGTGACTTTGCGAACAATGCGCAATGTATCATCGACCAGTTCATTGCAGCCGGAGAACGGAAATGGTTACAACGATCTGGTTTGGTCATGAGTTTGCCTCACGGTTATGATGGTCAGGGTCCGGAACATTCGAGTGGTAGAATTGAACGCTTCCTACAACTTTGCGACGACCATCCCCATGTTTTCCCCACGCCTGTAAAGGTAGAAAGGCAGCATCAAGACTGCAACATGCAGGTCGTATATCCCACGTGAGTCGTACTTGTTGTACGCAACCTCCCGTAGCTGATACGTTCATAAGTACGCCAGCCAACTATGTGGGTCAGATATGCAGAATTAGATGATGGCGATACTAACGAAAAAATAGTTCCATGTCCTCCGCCGGCAAATACATCGCGATTTCCGGAAACCGGTATGCCTTCCTTTCCTTTCGGTTCCACCACGCTCATAACACAATGACATGACCAGTTGATTCTTTTCTTCTCGAAATCCTTGTTGCGTCACCCTCGAGCACGCTCAGAGCTATCGGAGATGGTTGGAGACACGCACTTCCAGCGGTATCTGCCCGAACATCACCCAGAGAACTTGGTACCAGCTGAACAGATTCGTCGACACATCCTGTGTACAGGTAAATTTTACGCCGCATTGTAAGATCCAGCTAGTGACTCGGACCTCTAGGCCAGGTCTACCATACACTCCTACAGGAACGTGAAGAGAAGGGCATCAACGACGTTGCCATAAGTCGCATAGAACAATTATCACCCTTCCCTTATGATCTCGTAGGATCACTTTTTTCCTGAGTCTTTCGTCAACTAACTAACGGCTTTTAGATCACACCGCACCTGGACCAATACCCGAATGCCGACATTCTGTGGTGTCAGGTAACCTACCCTTTTTTGTTGCTCGTCTTTATGGGTTTTAATAACGCGGATTTTAGGAGGAGCCGCTCAACAACGGAGCATGGACTTATGTCGGCCCTCGCATTCTCACTGCTGCCAACGAGACACAATATCATCGGGGAAAGTATCCCCTCTACGCGGGACGTCAACCGACGAGCTCTGTCGCAACGGGTAGCAAGGTACGGAATGCGTTTACTTCCCATACGCACTTACAAACATTCCTTGAAGACTCAGCACAAGAAGGAGATTGAGGAGTTCCTTGCATCCGCATTCGGTGAGGTGTAACGTAGCAGTATATTGTGTTGTTTCGATAGTATGAAGCATGCTCGTTTTTCTTCTTAATGTTAGGGTGAATAGATAAGCTAATGATGCACATACAATAAGATTTGACACGTAAGACAAGAATCGCAACTTGACAGGTTATCATGATACTCCCTACAAGGGGTTTTATGGCATTAGTTAGAGAGCTTGGTTCCCGAGTTAGGGGTCTCAGACGATCATGCACAGAAACTCATCTGTGAGATGAATTTGCTACACGCATCCCCCGCCCATCATCCAGCATACATAGCTCCATCTTCATTCATCACAATGTCGTTAGCCTCCCCGGTGTTCCCATCCCCATTGTCTCTCTGCATAAAATTACGAAGCGTTGGCTGCAACTGATCTTGATCACCAGGTGCTCCGACGTCAGCTCTGGCCTTCTGGAGCTTTCGTCTTCCCGTCGACTCCTGAGATCCAATTATCTCTGCAAGAGTCAACATGAACGAGGATCCCCGTATCCTTCCATGTCTATCAACCTACCCTCAAGGAAAAGAAACTCATCCGCTCGACGGACAGTATTAGCTACGGATGTGTTGAGATCAGTAGCATACCACGTAAAAAAACGAGCGATACGTTACCAACGTCTCTCTGTTGGACCGTCGTCCTCTTCTCCCTCTCAGCAAGTCTCTGACACGCTTGTGAAAGCTTCTTGATAAACTCTTCCGTCGCAAGCGAGATCAAAAACGTCGCGTCCCTAGCAACCATAGGAAGGTCCTACTGCGTCTTGCAGTCACTCGTCCGCTTTTTTTTTTGTTGCGATGACACGCGTCGCAGCGCGACTGGGACGCTTACCTTGTCCGCTTTGACGATCCTCTGTACTCTCGAGAACGGCAAGACGGATTTGCCTGGCTCGCGATCTCGAAGAGCGGTCCCTTCCTTGGGCTTTGATTCTCGTTTGTCTCGTACTTGCTCGACTTCTTCCTCTTCTTTGTCTGCTGTGACTTGAGGTGTGTCTTCGATGTCGGCATCGTGTGGTACGGTTGATTCGACCTGAACGACTTGCTCTTGTGATACCGTTTGTTCGGTAGCCATAGGAAGTGCGGTTAACCTGTGCAGTTGGTCTAGCGAAGAGAATTGAGGAAGACGCGACCGCCACAAACGCGTCGGGCCATGCACTCGGTTTGATTACCAATCTCGACAAGCGAATACTAAGATGCGGCCACAAAAAAGTCTACCAGCGAGATGACGGGAGCGGGTCACTTGCAAATAGGGCTACAAAAGGATTTAAGGATCCGAGAAATACTAGACGGGAAGAAAAGAAAAAGGAAGTCTTATGAGCCACGGTAACATTATGGTGATCAAAGGAGTGATTAGAAAGTCTGGAAGTGGTACAGCCACAGCCAAGGAAGCGTGTACGGAGTGGGTCTCGTGTAATCCATTAAAGCACGTCCAGTATGCCCACACTGTCTACCAACTTGTTCATTATCGTCGGCGTGATCTCCTCTACCTGGACAGTGATCAGACTCTCCGCAGCGACCCTCTTGTATGCTGCCACATTTCCCAGGTTTCGTGTGAGCAACAGTGCACCGAACGGTTGTCTGAGTCGAGCCAAGAGTCGGAGGGCCCGTATTTGCTTGTTCGTTTGTGATACAGACGAAGGGGGGCGGAGAGATACCACGTCTGAGGGGGTCGTGAGGGACTGTCTATTGGGCGGCCACCCGAGGCAAGCAACGAGCCGTGTCGCTCGTGTTTGCGATGTGATGTTTGAAAAGCCAGTGAGCGACGACAAGCCGCCAATCAAAGAAGATCGCTCGTCCGCATTCTCTTCAGGAACCGTCTCCGCTACACTCCCGACAGGCTGTTGGTCTAGGAGAAAGTCGATCCAAGGGTAAATGAGATATAGAGAATCCAGTTGCGAGAGATCCTCTTTAGTCCTGATCTCCACGATCCCAAGTGCAGCTGTCTGTGCACGGAAAACATATTCCGACCCGCTCTGAGAAGCCGACAGAGACCCAAGTTTGAAATTGATGCATGGAAGCTTCATCCGTTGACCTGTGAACAATGGTACAGGGAGCTCGTTGAGGCGGTCATACAACCTCATTACTAAGGTGAGATTGAGTGAAACACGCAATCTGGTAGTGACCACATCCATTTGGACGCCTTCAACGGCCTGCGGAACGTGTGTGGTTGGCAACTGGCTGAACACAGTGATACTGGCAGGGAGGCAGCTGTTGAAGCTGCCAGATCTCCCTGTCCATGCAAGGATGCTCGTGTCTCCCGAGTTTGCGAGTAGCTGTGCCAAAAGTCGCCCGAGTGCCTGATCCCCTTCACCATATATGATCGGTAAGGTGACAGAAAATATCCCAAGTAACGAGTAAGCTGCATCTTCGACAAGGGTTGTCCGTCGTTGCGAAGCCAGACACAACTTTTCCCGTATGTCGAATGAGCCCGGTCGAAGTGATATCAAGGCCGGTGCCAGAGACACCAGTCACTTCCTCCATCTCCGAGATAATCACGGGCGACTTCTTGTGGTTGGGAATATCGAGGTTCATGTACAGCGTCCAGTCGTCATTGTAGAACCGGACCACCTTGGAGGCATGATATTCTTGGAATGTCCAGGCACGGGTGTTCCAAATGTTCCTAACGAGATCACCGCGCTGTGACGGAAATCGAACGCCACGGAGGAGGATAATTGTCACAGCAGAACCCTGATACCACTTGAACATGGCAACCAGGGCTTCTTGGAGCACGAAGTGATCCGCTTTGTTGATACAACACGTATCACTCCATGCCCAATGCAACTTGGCATCCCGCACAATCCTGCAAAACATTTGTAGCTTCTCGTAGGTGGGAGAGTCTTCGAGATCGTAGACCACAATGCGTACGACTTGGTCGAACAGGGGTTCATTGTCTTCCCACTTGTGCGAAAACATGGCGTAACGATAGTACTGTATAACCTCGTGCTCAATGCGGGCATGGTCTATTTGAGTCGTCATCGAGGACACCAGCTCATTGAAGACGGAGAATGATTCAAATGCAGCAGCTTGTTCCGATTTGTTGAGAAGGCGTCCAGACGTGGTGTTAATGAGAACACGTGGCGAATCACGGATGGCATCCTGGACAGCCCTTCGGATCGTCACTTTCGTCTCGCTTGGATTTACATACTGGTGATGACGCTCTGGGACACAAGATCAGTGAATAAACATGAGCACAGGGTCGTCATCCTCACCGCGAATATCTAGATCAGGTGATTGCGACATCTTCGAGAGCATAGTCTCGAATGCGTCTATTGCAGTTTCATAGTTTCCCGCTTGGTGTAAAGCTGCATGCTTCCTCTCGTAGCCCCACGGGGATGATGGATCGAGCATGATCACCTGATGTCGATGTCATCGACAAAACGAACTTGTTCGAGACAATCGGCGGGACACACCTTGTTTGCATCATTTAATGCATCTGCCCACAGACCTCTGGCCAAGTATGCCTTGCTTCGCTTGATAAAGAGACCTTGCGGTGCGGCCGGTTCAAGGGACAGTACAGCCGAATACTGGGAGATGGCATCATCATGCCATTCAGCACCCATTGCGGTATCCCCGAGGTCCTCTAGCTTCGCTGAGCAACGATGCTTGAAGTCTTGCATGCAATGGTCACAAACGATGACACCTACGCGGCATCCGAGACTGCTCACCTATGGTCCATTTCGTCTGTTCATCATGTTTGGTTGTCTCTCCTGTCAACTCACTGTTCATTTGGTGGAAACACTCGATTGCGTCCGTCATGAGGTTGTTGATTTCGAGATGTTCGCAAATAGCCCGATAAATCGCGAACCTCGGGACCGTAAACTCCAAACAAATGTCAGGCCTGCGAGAGACGGTAAAGCAAGGGGAAATACTCACACTGACAGCGGCCACCAAAGCATCGTTCCACGAGCCGCTCGCCAATGTCGATTTTGCCCACTCTCTCAACAACGGCGCGGGGATCATTGAAGTGAGGTTCGGATGAAGCATCGTCGGTTCATCGTGTGGGACTACCATCGAGGCTGCGTCACCTTTGCTCGCGGGAATGGAGAGACATCGCCGGGTGAAATCTACGGCGAATCATCGAATGCACAGCAACCAAACTGGCGGAACATAGACTCACCAGAGACCCACTTGGTAATGGGTCCGCGCATATAGACCTCTTCGTGAAGGGAATTTATCATTTCGAGAAGAGATTCGCCTCCATCCTTCGCGCGACCTGCTGCATATAGGGCTTCGCAAAGACGCTGTCGAATTGTGATGCCGAGATCATCAAACTCCCAACCGGTTATCTGTCAAAGATGATGACCGTTGTCCTCCCGTTATAAGATACTCGGATCGAAGCTTACCAATGAGATCACCAGAAGTGGTCCACTTCCGTGGCGTTGTGCCTGGGTGCCTGCACGCTGAAATGATTGTATCGCGCGCTTGTAGTCCCTGCTTTCCATGCGCGAGTTTCCAACGAGAAGGCACATGTATGCCTGCCGGAAATGTCAGTGGTGACGTGTGTTCACACGTCATGCACGCACCTGGACCACATGGAATATTGAGTCCAAGGGAAGGATAGCGATGAGGTCGTCTAAGCGGGATATCGCATCGTCGTGCTCGCCGGCCATAAACACAATGATAGCCTAAGGAATATGAGCAGCTGAGGGGACCCAGGCTCGAGTGCACGGGATACACACCTTGATGAGAAGGAGAAAGGTAGCGTGAGTTGAATGGAAGTGCCCGAACGCGATGTCGCATGTCCGATATCCCGCATGTCTCTCCCCCTTGCCGACAAGCGCTACGCACTTTGCAATGTAGCCAACGACGGAGGGGTGGATTTCGATGGACTTGGTGTGAATTAGTATCAGCGTGCGGGAAAGCAAAAAAGAGGAAAACCTTTTTGGCATCATCCATCGTTGCGTCCCACTGTTGCAAACGAGCTCTCACGAGAGCTCGACTAGCAAGTACATGATGACTTGGATATCGAGAATCACCAATTGCTGGGGTCAATAATGCATCTGCGTTCAAGAGCTGATGGTTGTTCCACGAAGCGAGTGCAGCGTCGTCGATATAAATTTCTGGTTCCTGGAATGTGGGGTGTAGACGAGACGATGGGACTGATTCCTGGAGGAAATACGACCAAAACAAGGGGAATTGGCAGTAAAGGTATTCAGATACGCCGTAATCCAACAATACACGATGCTCACAACAATATGGAATAGATTTTTTATAGTGATTTTCCCGTCTTCTCCACCAATTGCGAGTAACCGGGAGTCTGGTGAGAGTGCAATGGAACGTATGGCTTGAACATGTTGGATGAGCCCAAGCTGGGTGTGTGTCGACGTGTCCCAAAACGTGATGGTGTGATTTGCAGAGTATGCGATGAATGTCCCATGTTGCGACAGGGCAATGCACGAGGACCCCATGGTATCAGGAACTGGCCATCCCGAGACTGCTGACCCGCTGGATGCCTCGACTTGCTTGATTTCGTCGTCGGACGCCATGAAGAGATGGTCATTTGACCAGAGGAGACCAGTGTTCAGCCACGGGGTTACTCCTACTGCGACATCCACCAGCAAGCGGCCATCGTTGCTGTCGTAGACCCGAACGGATTCCCAAGTGGCTGCCGCGATTCGATCACCCTGCGGCGAGTATTTCGCTGCTATCACTCAATCTGCGTGGTGGAGTGGACGACCGACTCGTCTGCGAGTTGCGACATCCCAAACGGTGGCTGTGCGGTTATTGGATGCAACGACTCGACTCGATTTCTCGCCCGTTGACGTAATCGCACTCTTGTCGTATGTCCTCGCGTCCCAGACCAACACCTCGCCCAAGGATGTCCCCGCTGCGATCCACCTGCCATCCTTCGACACAGCGAGACACCAGATGTACCCCGCTTCCATCGTTGCAATTTGTTCACCGTCTTCCACTCGCCACACTCGAACCCCCCCGTATCCGCCGCTCAGGAGATACTCGCCATTCGCCGAGAATGTCACTGCAATTGTCCATCTACCATCGTCGATTTCGACGAGCGGTAAGTACCCTTGACCATCAGTCAGCATCAACGCAGCTCCATCTTGTCAGTACGCACTGTTCATTGTAGACGTGGTCGCCAGCGATACGACCCAGCAGAGTACAGAAGAGAGTCAACGAATAAGCTGTGGTCAGTGTGCCCTTTTCTCATTGTATACACGTTCCCCTTGCTTGATATAGACCAGTCCACGCACGCTCAATCACCGTCTTTTCGGCGTTTGCTCGCACCCCAATTATTCCTGGCTGTGTTCCTAACGAAGAATTATTCCTTGATGAAAGCACAGCGTCACATATCCATCTACGTGGCCGATGAGTCGTCACCCGTTCCACGACATGCCACACTTCATAGTACATAGATCCACTCGACGAATGCAAGAAAAAGTGCGTTTTGTCCCGCACAACATCAGGGGAGGCCACCACGGGCTTCCGCGTCAAGCCCCACGAGATAGCGAATGTCCACGCACTCGCTTCTCCCGGAGGTATTCTTGACCGAATCTCGCCTCTGACTCTCTTGACGCCCACTGTCCCCGCACTGTATTCGATGACCTGGCCAGGTTCGGCATTCATGACGACATCCGGGGAGGATCATGTCCTGTGCGTTTCCAGGGTCCGACTTAGGATTGGTTCACGGCGCGTTTCTCGACATTCCAAATCATACATGTGTCTGTTCTAACTTAACTGTTATTATTAGCCTTGTCGCAGTATCTTAAACAAAACCCTTTCTCGGAACCGTCGTTTACTGCGGTTTGCAAAAATGGTGAGGTTATGAGAAATCTCCGAAAAAAGTGATCATGAGCACTCGTGACCATAGACAACCTCTCCAACTTTCGATTTATTCTGAGCGAACCGCTGCTTGGATCGTCAAGTTGCCATAATAAAATATGCTTCTCTCTTCGTCCCCGAGGTCCATCCATCAAAGGAATAATGAAGATGTGAAAATCAGAACATCCGGTCAACAACCCCCTCCTAGCGACATGTTCGATTTTTTGTGAGCACGCAACGGCCGTTGACACTTTGAGGCCATATCAGCACATACAAGTGTCAAGGGCAAGTGCTGCATATTTTTAAGAGGAGAATCATTCTTTCGATATTGGTGCTGTACTCAACTACCTGTGTTTCTATGATGACACCCTTCAATGGATGATGTTTGAATGGGTTTAGATACCTGAGAATACGCAACGTGTAGGATTGGAGCCCTCGAAACCCAATACATAGAACTTTCTTCGGAAATTTCCCACATGGTGACCTCGACACCTCGACATTTTTGCAAACCGCAATAAATATTACCCTAATATTTAGGTTTCTACCAATTCGGTAAGATACGGCCCACTGTGATACAGTCGGTCCTCATATTGCTACTTGATCAGCCATCATCACCATGCTACAAAAATCAAATGGTGGTAGATCCCATCGCGTAGGGACTACAGGTAACCTCCAACAATCCATGCGAGCCAACTATGGGGAGCACGGTGTAGACAATGTACGGCGATAAGCCTTTTCCTTTTCGCGTCACCAAACTCGTTCTCACCACCTCGAATCGAGCACAGTATTACAAACAGGTTCGGACTCGCGCGACGAGGAAATATCTCGCCCAATAAACCCTAGCTGAATCTTGCATCAACAAGGTTGGCGCGTCCTATCGTAATCCGCACTTCCCCGGCGTCCGTGCGTGCATGTTTACCTGGCTGGAAAGGTCAGTGACTCAGAGGAGGGTTATGTCATGCAGATGTGAATGACGGCCATTGACGTTAGGTGGTGGGCTCACGAGAAAAGCGCTGTTGGGTCCAGGTTACCTCTCGTCTTTGACATGGCTTGTGGTGCGTCTCCATCGCACCTCTTAAATAGTCGGACTCGGACCCGGGATTTCACCTCGATAATCAGGCAGGTAACGAGTTTTCCTTTATTCGCTACCAGGGAAGCTCAATGCACGTCCAACCACTGATGAAGTGGGGAAGTCACCGTAGCAGCCTATGAATGGTGGAAACGCGGAGTCTCAGGAATTCCACCAAGCACAAAGCGAATCACACACCCACCACCCCAAAGGCGTGATACCTTGTCAACCAAAATCGACGGGCTGGAAGGGGAGCCATCCAACCCCATCATAAAGCGGGCACCAGACGACTTGTTGATCACAGCAGCCGATCCCGTGAGTACATGCTAGCTGAGGAATCCAAGACGGAACATCGCTCACGCAGGACTGCAGTACACCCAGGCAGCCTACACAGAACGCACCACGTTACCTTGCGCACCGCTTACTTTTCGAGACATCTCACAAGGCTTGCTTCCCCCCATAGTATCGAATGCGACGTCAGTTGGGGTTAGCCGTGGAAGCAATGTAGACTCGTCCATCGATAGAATCGACATGGTTGTCTGTTCTTTCGCGCTGCATTTGGTCGAGTCTTCGTCCGAACTGTTCGCTCTGCTTCGAGAGCTGAGCACAAAGGCTCTTTGGCTTGTGGTGCTGGCGCCGCACAAGAAACCAGAGGTACGTATCTTTTCGTTCCTGGCCCGTGCTTGGATTCAGCAATTTTATCTTAGATCAAAGAAGGGTGGGGTTGGGTGAAATGGGACAGCGAAAGTTGGAGTGAATGCGGCATGCACGATCGCAGAGAATTTATATTTGAAAGGCGAGTACACAGTCTATCGAGGAGATACGTCTCACATGGCGAACATGTCTTTCTCAGAGTTCACTGTCGCGTGTATCGCAGCATAAATATACTTGACCCAGGGCATGAGGTTGCGGAAAGGGGTGAAGTGTCGTTGCAAGGTGAAACAATGCGCAACTAACTGTGAGGCTACGAAGAGATGTATCGCAGAGCATTAATGATATATCAACTTGTAAATAAGCTACGCGTTAACAGCGTTATGACTCCACCAACCGCAGCGCTTCCGGCAACAAGCACGAGCTCGCGACCCGGTATAACGCCAAGATCTGGGTAGAAGTATACCTGAGACCACCGCGATGGAGGAGGAAGATCCACAGGCGTCTCCTCTGGAAGTGCCTCCTGGGGAGCTGTTGCTGTAGCGAAGGTGCCTTGACGCGCCTTTGCAGACACTTGGGTGATCAGCCCGGTTAACAACTCCTCGTGCCTTGTCAGCCGCTCCTCTAGTCGAGCCGCACCAGTATTCATCAAGGCCTTGGTCTCCGATCCCATCTCCTCCACCTTTTTCTCAAACGTCTGTGCCAACCTCTTCCTTTTCCACGGCTCCACAACGATAATTGCCATGACAAACACCACCAGGTTGACCCCAAGCACCGCCCAAGACCCATACGTCGAAGCGCTACGAATCTTGTCGCTCCAGACCTGTTCTTCATGGTATCGCGCCAATATAACCCTCATCAACCCGCTAAACTCTCGATCTACCGCATCCTCCGTCTCTGCTACGCGTACTTTTGCGCGAGCTTCTTCTTGTTCAAAGGAGTGGTCCGAACGAACGAGCGACGTGAAATTACTGACGTCGGTGTCGGTCCAGCTAGACTTGCGCTGGAGAAGGTCGTTTACCTGTCGTTGAGATATGGAACGCTGGAGAACCGCGTCGTCATAGGCTGTCTTGGCTTCCCTAGCTGCCCCTCGTGTAGCCTTGATTCGAGCCTCTTGGACGTGATATACGTTGGTCTCCCATCAGAAATAATTGAGAGTACTCTACCTTGTTCGACGACCTGTCTCTTCAGAGCTTCGATTTCTTCATACCCCGTTACTCGATTGAGATGTAGGCCAAGGTGTGAAAACCTATCCGTCGCCTTCTTCGAGAACTCGTCCGCACGTCGTCGTAGTGACGAACTTGTGAGGACACCCCACTCCTTGAGACGGCTCCGAAGGGCCTCGATGTCGATCGGAGGTGGAGAGTTTAGAGGACTCTGCGCTTGGGTCTGCCCAGGAACGGGACCTGCAGTACGTGTCTCGACCGTCGAGGAGTTCTCCGAGGTTGGTGTGTGGTTGTCGCGAGCACTCGTCTCGGTGGCTCTGGCGCTGCGAGTCGAATATGCCCGCTGCAAGCGGCGACCTGAACGAGACAACGCTCGAAATGCGGTAGTCCTATCTGTGCCCCTGGTCCGCAACATGGCGGGGATTGGAACACCGCCGGTCGAAGCCGTGGAACACGTCGGAGGCCAACTGTACAGTAGAACCGGAATCGGGACCGGTTAGGGTGACTCCATGCGTCGCATGCAAGCTAATGTGGGGATTATCATGTTCAACTACCACATGCACACGCCAGCGAAACATTGAGTGGAACATTGAGTGATATAATATAAAAAGTATGCTGCAGGTCTACTTATTAAATTCCATATCCCGGAGCGTCATGAAACATGTCGTTCATAGTGCGCGCAATCCCCGCTCAATAAAATCAAGACACCTCCTGCCCTCTAACTCCAAACATCCAACAACATCCGTGACCGTTCCTTGAGCAATTTGATCTCTGCGGCGCCTTCCACCTCCGCACTCCCTCCTTTGGCCTCCCCAAGGATTCGCATGAGCACCTCCTCCACAGCCTTACTCATCGCCTTTGCGTCACCACAAATGTAGATGTATCCCTTGCCAACAAGGATGGCATCCGCGATGTTCTTCCGGTCTTCCCACATAAGGTCTTGCACGTATATCTTGCTCCCGTCCGGTTTGTAGGGAGGCTCACGGGAGAAAGCACAGTGGATCTTGAATTTCCCCTTGAGGTCCTCCGTATACTTGGGCCATTCCTCGGCATACAAGAAGTCCTCGGTGGACTTGCGGCAACCATAGAAGAGTGAGATAGCGCCCCAGTCATTGAGCGCGTCTGGTCCGTTTTTCTCGATCGTTCGTCTAGCGAGAGCAACTCGTTCTTGTACGAAACCACGGAATGGAGCAACACCCTGTCATTCCATCAGAAACCGAAGCTAATATCATGCATTCCACAATACTCACAGTGCCAGGACCAACCATGATAACGGGAGTCTTCGGGTTGGTGGGTAGACGGAATGTCGAACGGCGCACATGAATAGGGACCTTGTAAATAACATTATCCTTGTAAGCTCCGCGGGGTCCCTCGATAGCGTAGGAAGGAAGGGACGTGATAGGCTCCCCACTTGCGGCGTGCTTGACGTTCAACAAGAAATTCGTACCAACACCATAGACAGAACGAGCTGGAGAGAGAGAGTTGGTGATAGAGTCATACTTGAGTACTACAGCAGTGACATGAATCGTGGTAGCGTGGAGCTTGGGGCTGGAAGAAATGGAGTAGTAGCGAGGCTGCAGACGGGGAATGGAGGAAACGATGATGTCAAAGGGAATAGACCATGCTGTAGTGCTGTCAGGGGTAGGGGGGACCGAAATGTCGTTTCCGGCAGCAAGCTGAAGCACCTCTCCAAGCTTGAAGCATCCATTCGTAACAACTGCGGCGTATTCTTCCTTGTCACTGCTCAACTTTTTGAGGAAAGCCTCAGCCTCGGAAGATGGCGCAAATTTCGAGAAGACTCCGAGCACCTGACGACCTGCAACCGCACTTATATCGATGTAGTGACGAAGCACCGCGCTGTAGGTGGTAGGAACAGGGAATGGGACTTTGGCCAGAGCTGGATCGAGGGAATCTATGTTAACCACGGTATCTTTTTTGTGTCCGAGCCCGAGCACACATAGCAAGCGGTCTACCTCGATGTCAGGATTGGATGGCCAGACGCCGACGTGATCACCATGTTGGTAAGTTACTCCAGAGCCTTCTATGTCGAATTCCATGTGCACGCAATTGCGACCCGCACCAAGATTGAAAAGCTCGCGAGATACCGTAACGGGAGATGCGTAAGGGTTCTTGGCATCATGAATGCCCTTGGTCTTTGTCAGAGCGCGAACCGAAAATTCACCTAACGAACAATTAAGCATCCTGGATATGAGTAAGAGTAAGGAACGCACCGAGGTAGACCTTTTCTGCGGGATGCGAATCGAGTTCCGCCACTGAAAAATCGGGGGTATCTCCACCCTGACCCTCCTCGACACCCATTGCCTCAGCAAATGCATCCCACATGCCATCCTTCCATGCAAGGTAATCCTCTTCCATGCTCTTGTCGTCGTCGCCCTCGCCACGTTCGCCGATTCGAATAGCGCCCATCTTCGTCAACTCAGTGTCGACGTTACGACCGATGGCGTTATAATGCTCGTAAGTCTTGTTACCGAGAGCGAACACGACAAACTTGAGGCCTTCTAGCTTGTGTTCGCCATTGGTGAACTCGAAGGACTGGTCTGACAAGTTCTGCATGAGTTGTACTGCATTGTCCGTTGGCTCGCCCTCTCCGTAGGTAGCCATGACAAAGAAGACACAAGAATCCTCTGGGACTTTGTCGAGGTTCTCGAAGTCATACTCCTCGGGGTCGCAAACCAGAGACGAAATACCGAACTTGGATTTTGCCTCCTTGGCTAGACGGATGGCGTACTCTTCAGCGGTACCGGTCTGCGAGCCGTAAAAGATAACAATGCGCTTTTTCTAAAGTACAAGTCAATTGAGGGGTTAAGAGGGAGGTGGAAAAACACAAGTCATACCCCCTCCTTCATTTTAGCAACAAAGTCCCTTGGGTTGCTGTGTCCATTCAAGGCTTTTGTTGGAGCAGCCGGAGCAACCTTTTGCTTGGAGGAGAAGATTTGATCGCGGAAGAGATAAGCACCAGCGAGGACGACACCGAGTGTAAGGACTGCGACGTCGGAGGACGATGCGATGGCCATTGTGAACGGCACAGGCAGAACCAGAAGAAGTTATTAGCAGAAAGAAGGGGCCGAGTGGAGGGCCTGCAGAGGGATTCCTTCCCCTAGAAGAGACTCTAAAAAGAACGAAGAAGACAAGAGCAGAGTCGCCACTGCGGCAGTTGTATTCGAATTGAACGTGGCACTTTCCCACGCAATTATTTTTGATCTAAATTATTCGAAGGCGGTTAAGGATAAAATATAACTTCGAGGGAGGGTAGCCCGGTAGAGTGGAGGTCAGGAAGAGAGGTGACACGTTACGTGGTGGTGCGACTGCACCTCATTTATAAGTGTGCACCGCCGGGGACCTCGGAGTGGGCGATGATCCGAACATAGCTCCTAGGTTACCAACACCCAGCCATTCATTGCGCCCTCCTCGTCGGCGACGCTACTATCCGATCGGCTGAGCTTGACAAAGCCACCCTCACCTTGCACATCCCAAACCATCGTTGCGACTCCGCTCTTCTCAGTCTGGTCACCAGACTACGTCGCTCTTGTAGCGAAGCACTCGTTTGGTTATATGTGGCGGTGGTCGTGTTTTATTCACACTCCGGTTTCACCCGCTAAGAGATCACAGCTTGATCAAGAAGCACTAGATTCGACAGGTGTAACCAGATTTGGTGCAAGGCGTGAGCAAGACCTCGAACACTCATTTCGAGTGTGGAACGCAACATCGCACGGTCATACTCATACATCTTCTAGTCTCTCCAGTCCCACATTTGCGGACCCAAATGACCTCCGCGCCACCCAAGGCGTATCCAAGCTGGTGTGAGCAAGAACATGCATGTCGCTCGCCACACACAAGGATGCTCAGGGCACTCATCGCCAGTAATGCTTCCTGAAGCATGGTTGTTCGGCTGTCCATACAGCGCGGTAGTAAGGCGGATCACCGTGCCTCATAATTTATAATATGGGCTGATACGGTACACCCATTGCGGCGTATCATTACACCGCACAGCAAGCACTGGTGTTGTTCATGAATGAACAAACAGTAGACATATCGTGATTCGTGAAGGATTTCCGCAGATCGGTGCAGTATTCTCTGGTATTCTTCCACTCACTTTTGATTCATGAAAGCGAATATGTTTTGGTTGGGACAGGGAACTTGCCTATTCTGATTTGCTTACGCATAGTTCCCGAAGCCGCACCTACTTATCGTACTGAGTAAATTGCAATGACACGAAAGCTACAATGATGATGCGTTTTAACGGATAAGTAAGTCGGTGAACTTTACCCTCCGTCAAGCATGGCTATTACCAATCCAGGATGACCAGAAGAGTCGGGTTTGCCTCGACAGCCCAGGCCACAAGATCGTGATTTAGTCATGAGTCAATTAGTAGAATTATTAATCTGGCCCACTTCCACCAGCTCGAGGAGATCAAATCAATCAAGAACAACCAAGCGGTCAACAGATCGCGGCCAAGTTTGTTCCCATCTACAGTGGATCTTTGACCCTGGAGGTATCATGGTTGAGGAAGATCTTATACTTATTGCCAACCCGTTGGGCGGTATGGGTCAGATCTTGACAATCCAAGTTGGGGCGGAAATATGCATCTGGAAGTTTAGATACTATGTCAATATTTGGAACACATCGGGCTTTATTCTAGCACCAGTACCTGAGTCCTGACGGCCTTGCAGCTAAGTACATAGCACTCCCTAGAACACCCTGAAAACGATCCAGGAATTAATGACAGCGCGGAGTGGAGTCCAGAATCAGCTGCATGATGAGAAATATCGACGCTGGTGCCATAGAGAACGAATGAATGAATGAAGTTTTATTTGGCTAACTAGAACCCCGGGAGTCGGGACGAGGCTGGAACCCTAACCCAAGTCGAGGGTTACGGATGTACTGACACGTAGACAGTTTACATAGTCACAACGACGTCAGTTCAAGTGACCAAAGTCCCCACCTTGAGCACTTGAGCACTACTCACTTGAAGTCGTTCCTCGAAGGCCCGTCTACGATGTCCCTACTAAGGTCAGTCTTCATCACCTTTCCATCATAGTCCTTCCCCTGACATGATTATGTAGGCTCGGTCTGTGTATAGCGGGCGTGTACGCCATGTTCCTCGTGAGTCCTGTCCAGTTCCAGAGGAATCCAACTGACCCCAAAGTACGACCAGCTTTGGGCAATTGCACAAGAGCGACGTACGAGTATACGTTTATTGTCTCAAGCTCTAAAACTGATCCCACTCGTGTAGTGTCAGTCCCATTCCAGTCTATTGATGGGCAATCCACCCACAAGTTCAAGTCGGCACTATTTATTGGGACATGCCAGAGTTTCCTCAGTTCTCTGTCCGCTCTTTGTTACATCTATGTGCGCGGAAAGCCAGGGTGTTCCCTCTCTTCCCTGCTTGGTCTCGACGTCCCCACACACGTGCAGTCTAACGGATCTTCTAAAGCAAACGGAGCCCCGAACACGAATGGGTTCACTAATGGACACTCTCAGGAATCTAGACCAGGACATTCGTCTGCTGTGGATGGTCTCTCTTATCGTAAACGTCTCCTCCTCAGTTACCTTCAGTGTTCCAGTTTCATTGCCCTTGCGGCTCCGTTTGGCTTCGCCGCGCTCTCGTACATCACATACCCTACCATGGTACTCGGAAAGTCCTGCAAGCTCGTTCCTGTCATGCTCATGAACTTCCTTCTCTATCGACGCAAATTTGCCCCTCACAAGTATCTCGTAGTTGCGTTGGTTACAACCGGTATCAGCGTGTTCATGTTCTTCGGAAACGAGACACCTTCCAAGGCCACGTCCAACAAGACCTCCGACGCAGCGCAGTCCCCATACCTCCAGCTCATCGGTATCGGCTATCTCCTCATCAACCTTATCCTTGACGGCGCCGTCAACTCAACACAGGATGAGATTTTCTCGAAATACAAAGTCTCAGGCCAGCAAATGATGTTCTGGATCAATGCATTCTGTACAGTGTTGACTATAGCCCTTGGAACGCTCCCGTTGCCCCATATTCCTGTCCTCCACCCCTCATCTGGTGCACAGAGCGAGTTTTCTAGCGCGTTGGAATTCATAAAGTCACACCCTTCGGTCGTCGTTCCACTCATTCAGTTTTCACTTACGGGTGCGCTTGGCCAACTATTCATATTTGAGACACTGCAACACTTTGGGTCGTTGACTTTAGTGTCAGTATTAGTATCCCATTTGTTCTTCTCAGCCGATGTATCTCATTTTGTTTGCAGGACGATCACTCTTACCCGGAAAATGTTCACTATGATCTTATCAGTGGTGGTGTATAACCATAAGCTGACCATTGGGCAGTGGCTCGGAGCAGCTATCGTGTTTGCAGGGATATCAATAGAGGCCTTTGTAAAACGCAAAGGTATTGCACTCGCCAGTTTATTAGTGGACAAACACTTATAGGCGTTGCAGATGTGCATGCGAAGCAGGTTGTGCTGGAGAAAGAAAAGGCTAAGATTAAGTCGTTGTAATCACCTTTCCATCATACACCGCATACCCCTTAGAAGCCCAGGAATATCTACACACAGGTAATCAACCCGACTCATTTATACAGTAATTATCCCAGATCGAACAATGCAGTGAAAGGGTCGTCATATTGCGATGTCAGGGTTCTGTCGCCATCATCCTATCACCGTCTTCGTCATCACTATCGACAAGTACCCTTTTGCGGTCTTCTATCCTGTGAGAATTGTTTTTAGAGGGTGCAAGACCGAGAGCGGGGTAATATAAACCTCGAGTCCTCCTCTTCATCGTCCCTCTTCCTACGAGACACCACTCTTTGCATCGGTGCGGTGGGAAAATTGGCAACCGCAGCTTTGGCCTTGTATATAGATTCGTATTCCTACACAGGTAATTGAAAGAGGTAAGAATCAGTGATGACAACACTACTTTTTCAGCTAGGAAGTTGTGTACTTTGATCTGCGTCAAAAAACCGCCGTTTGGCGATATACAGTACCGACGATTCTGTACCAGATGAAGAGCATCTTCCCAAGACAGCTGACAATGCCGCATGACGAACATGACCACGAACGCGGGGGATAATGAGATGCCACCTATCACACAATGGTTATAACAATGTACGGGGAACACAGCCTTCGTGGCAAAATTGGCGCACCGTTGCAATGCACGAGAACTTTGCCACCTCGGGTCAGAGCCTGTTGAATGAATTGATCCGCTCTACGCAAGATCGGTTCAGCTCTCGGACACGAAGAACCTCAAAGGAACCCACTCCGGGAATAGTCTGATGACATTTTGCTCTTCGTTGTCCTCCACGTCCAATACCAGGTATTTGAAGTGATCAGGAAAGCGAGGCCTGACAGAGAATGCCTCTTTCTGGTCTCTTATGCAGACACTGTGAAATCGTCGTTGAGCATCCCTTAACCTCCCTTTGCACGGTGGCAAGTGTGAGGTTCAATTCCCCAAGTCCCAAACAGTGATACTAGGAGTTGGACACCGACAAATATCCATGACTTACACATGAGTGACACCGAGAGATTTTAACGTTTCGAGTGATTTCGAAGCTTGAAATGGACCGAGCAAAAGACCAGGCAGTATTTCTTGACACTCCCGTCTCATCTCGTACCTGGACCATCGTTAGCCGTGGCACAAACCATGCCGCGCTTGGAGGTGGCTCGGCGAAAGAAGACTCGCCTCCATTCCACATCACCGGGACCTTGCACAAGATTTCTCAAGGCCTCGTCACTGAGATTGAGCGCAGCCATGGGTCGAAGGAAGGAAGGGAAAATGAAAGAGAATGAATAGCCGCCACTGGGTTAACGGAGGGGGTAGTAATCGACCGGAAGTATTTGTTCGGAGTTCGGAGGCGGTTTCGACATGGAACAAGACGACGAAATACCGTGCGTTTGGCCCGATCTGTTTGATCTTGGTGTCCCTGGCGACTTACCACATAGCACAGGACGCTCATTGATCACGATGCACAACCGACAGTATCACCGGAATCACGGCGGATCCCATGCACTATAATCACAGGCTTCCTCGGCGCCGGGAAGTCGACGCTGTTGAGGTAAGTGTGCTTACTGTTTCATAACTCCAGGTGCACCACCGACGACACGCAGGCGCATACTTACTGAGCGACATGGATATCGCATCGCAGTAATCATGAACGAGTTTGGGGACACAGCTGTAGGTACCCTGGTTGCGTTTCAAGCTTAAACACTCACCAAGCAGCAGAATATCGAAGGTTAGTTAAACAGGTGACTGTGTCCCTATCGTACAGTTACCTTCCTTGACTAGCCAAGGCAATCAACGTTGCCTCTAGCGAAGACCCAATGGCGGAAAGATCAGAGGAATTCCTTGAACTGGCCAACGGGTGCCTATGTTGCAGTATCAAAGATGCAGGCATCGCTGCTATCGAGAAACTGATGGAACGGAAGGGTGCATTTGACCATATCATACTCGAGACCACCGGACTTGCTGACCCCGGTGAGAATCACTATCATTCACGTTGCAAATCCAGTCGAACCTCAATAAAAACAGGTCCTATTGCGTCTATGTTTTGGCTAAACGAAGAATACTCCGTGGGGCTCAGCAAGCAAATATCCCTTGATGGTGTGGTCTGCGTGGTAGACGCAGCTTTCGGCCAGCAGGTAAGCACGAGCATGAATCCATGGCAAGCTTGACTTCTAATCTAATAGCGAACCAGCAAATGGAGGAAGACCATTCAGTTGATGGTATTGGCGAGAGCCTCAGGTGTGCTAGTTTTCACGATGACCATACCCGTGCTAACATTTCCATGGCATAGACAAATAGCGTGCTCGGATGTGATTCTCTTAAACAAGGTCGACCTCGTATCGGACAACAAACTAACTGTGACAGAAGAAATGATTCACAAGGTCAATCCATCAACACCCATTCACCGGACAATACAAGCAAATATCGATCTAGCCCACATTATGAACATCGATGCCTACGCGGGAGCCAAACAACTACAAAACCCCACCTATCAACCTCACCAATGTGGTGATACTCCCGATGGCTGTCATGACCACACTCACCAGAGCTCCGCCACGCACTATGAACTCCGTGGAATATCTAGCCTTCAGTTGTCCATCCCTCCTCTGACACCCGATCAGCTCACCGGACTCGAACATTGGATTCAAGAATTGCTTTGGCGACATGACGACCCCACTGGAGGAGACCGCAAGGACCATAACATTAATCTCAGGGTGCTACGCTGCAAGGGACTATTCATCCTGCAAACCGGCGAAGAGTTCATGCTACAGGGAGTGCAGAACATGTACGAGGTTACGCCGGTGAACGCACAGGACGTGGTTGGAATTCCCGAGGCTGGAAAACTGATCTTGATCGGGAAGGGGTTGGATGATACCCTCAGAGAGAGCTTAGAAGCAGTGTTAAGACCGTGAACGGCTATGCGGGGGTATGTGGTGAGTAGTATGACATTGCTACAACACACTCAGGCTGGTGTGATCTTGGCAACCAGCTTTTTAGAACTCATTCAACGAGCCCTTGCACTAACATGTATTTAAATAGTTGTACTTGCTATGCCACAACACTGGTACATTCTCATCAAGAGTAGCTCCAAGCGAAGTGCTTATAGCTTACTGTTGGGATGGCTTTCCTCCTGGTACTTAGCACCTGAATTCCTTTGATTATTATGTAATTGCGGGGTCGGCAGCGCGCGGACCCGAGACCCGAGTCATTTACTTGACCAAAATACCTCGGTAGTTTGCACGGGGCACGGAAGAATCGTTAGAAGGATCGAACTGGATAATACCCCGATGGCGAGCAGCCAGCCAAGTCCCGTAACCCCCGACCCGGTTAACGTTAGGATCATCACAACACTCGGTCACGTAGACCATGGAAAGACCACGCTGATGGACGCACTCCTAGCAGCAAATAACATCATATCGCCCAAGATGGCCGGAAAGCTACGGTATCTGGATAGTCGCGAAGATGAGATTGAGCGCGGCATCACGATGGAAAGCAGTGCTGTTTCGCTCAAGTTCCAAGCCAAGGAGCGCGATGACGGTATGCATACAGTCCGATGAAAGGAAAGTACCGTGACAGGCATCCATAGGAACCCCTCCAAAAACTTATATTATTAACATGATTGATACCCCAGGGCACGTAGATTTCTCTACCGAAGTGTCTACCGCGTCCCGGTTATGTGACGGAGCGCTAGTATTAGTGGATGTGGTCGAGGGAGTGTGCACGCAAGTGAGTTCCCGCGTCTGCAGACTAGAACCTACTAATCACCCACAGACTATCACCGTGCTCAGACAAGCATGGCAGGACAATTTGCGTCCGATCCTCGTAATCAATAAGTTGGACAGGTTGATCACTGAGCTGAAGCTTGCTCCGATCGAAGCATATCACCATCTTGCGCGGCTTATCGAGCAGGTCAACGTAGTGATGGGTGAACTCTTTGCTGGTGAACGCATGGAGGACGATCTACGCTGGAGGGAAGAACGGGACCGCCGAGTTGCTGCAAAGAAGGATCAGTACGCAGATGAGGGAGAGGCTACAGCAAATGAGGAGGACACCTTCAAAGAGAAAGATGATGAAGACATATATTTTGCACCGGAACGTGGAAATGTTGTTTTTGCATCCGCCATAGATGGGTGGGGCTTCCGTGTGGGCAAGTTCGCGCAGCTCTACTCCGCCAAGCTTGGATTCGGGGAAGCCAACCTGCGACGAGTCCTGTGGGGAGATTTTTACTTGGATCCGAAGACGAAAAGAATCATCAGCTACAAGCATCTGCGAGGACGCTCTTTGAAGCCTCTTTTCGTGCATTTTGTGCTGGACAACCTATGGGCGGTCTATGATGCTGTCGTCTTAAACCCGTCAGTATTTAGCTCTTTGAGACAAGCAATGTTTGACATGGTTGTAGGAACGCTGAGAAAGTGACCAAGATTGTGTCCGCGCTGAATCTGAAGCTTCTACCTCGTGATCTCCGTTCGAAAGATAGTCGACAACTGCTCTCCCTCATCTTCAACCAATGGTTGTCGCTTTCGACTTGTGTCATTCAAAGTGTTATTGACATCGTCCCTTCACCTCCTGCTGCCCAAGCAGTTCGCCTACCTCGGATGCTGTATCCGAACGTCTTCGATCAGGACATCCAGCCCAAGAATAAATTAGAGCGGGATCTCTACTCTTCTAGCTCGGGGGCTGGCGCATATATCACGGCATATGTCAGCAAGATGTTTGCCGTTCCTAGGAAAGAACTACCTGAGAACAAGGTCAGACCCCTAACAGCCGAGGAACTACGCATGCGAGGAAGAGCGGCTAGAGAGGCGCGCAAGGAGGGAGCATCAAATGATTCGGGCAGTATAGCGATCACCGATACCCCTGAAGGCACCGCTGATGCTCATGAAACACTCCCCGTGGCCGATGACGAGACCCTTCTCGGCTTCGCTCGCCTGTACTCTGGGACCATCAAGGTTGGCACAAAAATATATTGCGTCTTACCCAAATACAGCGTCACTTTGTCGCCTGATCACCCTGCAAATGTTAATAACCTTGTGGTCGCAGAGGTAGAGGGTCTGTACGTTATGATGGGACGTGAGTTACAACCAGTCGCTAGCGTCAGGGCTGGAAATACCTTCGCAATTAGGGGGTTGGAGGGTAAAGTCTGGAGAAACGCGACTCTCTGTTCTCCCGGAGAAGCTGGGATTCTTCAAGGTAGTAGTCCTCAACAGGATCAGGAGTGTCTCATCAATCTCGGGGGTCCCAATCGAATGGTATTGTCCTGGGCGTGTCATCTTCGTCCACCCACACGCTAAATTCGCGCGCTCTAGACACCCCCTATCGTACGCGTCGTGCTGGAGCCCGAAAATCTAGCTGACATGCCGAAGTTGGTTACTGGGCTTTCCCTGTTGGCACAGGCAGATCCATGTGTGGAGACTTTCCAGCAACAAACCGGCGAGCACGTCATTCTCACAGCCGGGGAATTGCACTTAGAGGTGCGCCTGTGCCTTGTGTTCATCTCCTGCCTTCATATATACAATAATTCCTACAGAGATGTCTGAAGGACCTGCGTGAACGTTTTGCGAGAGTGGGGATTCAGGCCTCTAAACCCATTGTCCCCTTCCGTGAGACTGCCGTAAAGGCCCCTGGTAAGTCCCTGACGTCCTCGCACTCATGCCTGTTATCAAACTCCATCAGATATGGCACCTCCTAAGACACCCAATGCTGCTCGCGGGACCATCAAAGGAGGAAGTTCTCAAAATATCGTTACCTTCACTCTCCGGTCGACACCTTTGCCGGACGGCATTCTCCTTTTTATTCAACAAAATCTGTCAACGATTAGATCATTGCTACAAGAGCGCAAGTCCACGGATCGGAATGCTTCTGATGGGGATAATAATGCCGTTACCGAGGCGGACCGCCCTGAGATGCAGGGAAACCTAGTGCACGTTCCAAGTGTCAAACCAGAGCAATTCTGGGTCGCCTTGAAGGAGAAGTGTACTGAGGCAGGGGGCGAATGGATGAATATCGATGATAGGATTTGGGCATTTGGTCCTCGGGGCGCTGGAGATAGTCTTCTAATCGATGCCCGCAAAGATGTTGTTCCTACATCGTGCGTTACTTTCATGATCTTGTGGCATAATGTGGTAATTGTTCTCGCAGGCTGAAACAACGCTTGATGCTGGATCAAGTTCTAGATGCCGCCCGTATCGAGAATGGGTTACAGAGAGATTCCGACTTCACCGGTCATATCGAGCGAGGATTTCAGCTTGGAACCTTTCAGGGTCCGCTGTGCGCGGAGCCTGTTGAAGGAGTTGCTTACTTCGTCGAGGACATTCATGTTGACGCTGAAGGTTTGGAAAAGGAGATTGGTAAGTTCTCACCCTGGATGAGGTGAAACTGGTTACTTATGGGGCTTCGGAATAGCCCAGAATAGATTAACGCAAGTGACGGGATCAGTGATATCAGCCGTGAGAGATGCTTGTAGGAATGCCCTGCTAGACTGGTCGCCAAGGCTTAAGTTGGCAATGTACTCGTGTGATATCCAAGCATCTAGTAAGTTACCAATGCCTGGTTTGATGCTGACTCATCTACCGTTGTTCACTCTCAGCGGACGTCCTTGGGAAAGTATACGGCGTGGTGGCAAGGCGACGTGGCCGAATTGTAGGCGAGGAGATGAAAGAAGGGACATCTTATTTTACCGTCTCCGCGTTGCTGCCTGTGGTGGAAAGTTTCGGCTTTGCAGATGGTACGCCAGTTTTCGACCCAAAGTACCCTGGTAGTTGACGGGGATCCAAGATATAAGAAAAAGAACATCCGGTGCAGCAAGTCCCCAACTGATTTTTAGCGGGTAAGTCATGATTGGTATAATCCATGTGATGTTAGCACTGAATGGAGGTGGATAGTTATGAAATGCTCGATCAGGATCCATTTTGGGTCCCGACGACAGAGGAGGAACTAGAAGATCTCGGTGAGAAAGCAGACCGGTCGAATATAGCCAAGGAATATATGGATGCCGTACGAGAGCGCAAGGGAATGTTTGTCGACAGAAAGATCGTGCAATTCGCGGAGAAGCAGAGGACGCTGAAACGATGATGACCAGGCTGGTGTTCTTTTTAGAGTTCATACTATGGCTGGACACAACATACACAACACTTTTCGTTTCTCGGATAACCCTACAACAATACAACTTCTGTTAGCCGGCATTGATCGAAGTAGTGCTCTTTAATCTGATCTGCATAGTCTTCTCAAAAAAAGTTTAATAAAATATGAAGAAATGACTGTGCTGGCGTGGAATTAAGAGATGTACATAGGTCCAAGAAAAAAATTAAAATTAATTCGCAGGGACAATCCCGTCACGGCCCGTCACGCGCGGCAAGCAAGCCATGTTGAATGTCCGCCAGCCTTCGCTACTTTCGCCGCCCGGATCTTCGTTTCGACCGCTGGCGGACATTGAATTGTGCCGCCAGCGTGATACCCCTATCAGCATGGGTGTCACTGTGTCTCTGAAGATTTATCGTATCGCACAAGTTCTTCCTTCTAATTCTCGGAGTTAGTGGCTGGAAGACCAGCCTGGTGACCCATCTTACAAGCCCTGAGCATTTGGAATTTTTTTCGGGCAGCAGAACTATCCAGATTTCTGCCTTGACGCATGCAGAGCTGACACTCTCGTCACACTGAGATACGCACGCGAGTAATGTGATGGGTTTATGAAATGGATATGATAGGTTGTCGCCGACGTGGCAGACATGGAGTAAAACCGAAACAGCAACAGGATAAAATTGGCCGACTACGCGACGGTTGGGTGTGATTACGTAACACGCCAGTGAGCGAGAGAAGGCACCCGCGAAGACTCGATCCATGTTACTCTGCCAAGTTCCCTCCCCTTGTCTTCGTCGCCCTCCACGTTCCATCCGCATCTTGGAAACATCCGTCGTTCTTCCATAATCCATCCATGGCTACACTCGGTGTCGCTTATGATGGTCTAACTTACCAGAACGGTGTTAGTCCGGAGGAGGTCGCCGAAGAGCAATATATCACCACGTTCTTCTGTCGAGCACTATATGATTATCAGACAAACGATGCCTCATCCTTGTCCTTTCGCAAGAACGACATCATAGAGGTCTTAACCCAGCTGGAATCCGGCTGGTGGGATGGACTTCTCGGCGACGAACGGGGTTGGTTCCCGTCGAACTATGTCACCACAATCTCCGACGAGGAAGCGGAACTCGCGTTGTCCCAGTATGAACCGCAAGCGTTTCAACATCATCAATTCGAACAGGCACGGGATGCCTCGCAAGACTCGCAGGAAAGGAATGGCCATCTTCGCAGAGAAATCGTTCAGGACCGCTATGCTTCGGAAGCCGACTGGAGCGCAGCCGAGCCGGTCGACTCTTCCGATGGATTCCTTGAACTTGGGAATGCCATTTCTGAAGGAGAAGCGATGTCAAATGACTTTTGGATGCCACAGGTTACGCAGGACGGTCAGGCAAGTTACTCCATCCCTTGTTTTAATCCATACGGTGTTGATTCATGGTTGCAATAGATCTACTACGTCAACACGCAAACAGGTCAACATTCTCGCGACCTGCCTCTTGACATCGATGCGACTTCTGACGGTGATCTCGCTGGCTTGACCGCTTCACAATCTAGCGCTCGTGCCGGGACCGGCGCCAGACTGGGTTTTGGTGCGCTAGCGGAGACTGCCATAGCTGGGTTTGGTGTACCTAAACGGTCGGGCACTCCGGAACCTTGGACTAGACGACTTGCCGACGACGGCATGTCGTACTTCTACCTGAATAGGCAGACCGGCCAAGTGAGCTGGACGCTTCCGGAGACCGATGTTTCAGCCAAGAAGGGTCGCGCCCGTGCCCTCACTAATTCCTCTATGGCCTCCTCGGAATTTCTTAGTGGTCATGACGAACCAGATTGTATCACTCGTTCGCGGTCGGGCTCTGCGGCACGGCAAGACCGCGGGGTGCGAGAGCGGAGTCAAAGCGTTTCTGAACCCATCAGTGACTCGGATGATTCCGCAGTCTACTCTTCAGATCCCGACAACTCTCCTTCCACGAGCAGAACTTCCCAGAATGGTCAGCAGGACGAGCTAGCTCCGGCAGTCCAGAGCAATCCTGCCTTGGAGCTTACTGCTTCCGAGAGAATCGCCCAGTCCTTACAGCAATCCCTTGCATATCCTCCGCCGGAGTTGGTTTCCGACCTATCGCATATTGCCCGGAACGCTATTGCGTCCGTTGTTCAAAAGAACCAGTCACTTGGTGGAGTTTCTCGTCGACCTGAACACACACAAGCCCTTGACAACCTTATCACATCGGTTGTGGTTGCTGTTCGCAACCTTCTTTATATCTCGGCACCTCCATCTGGCCATATACCAAGCCAACTCATCCCACGAGATGCCCGGGACCGACGTGAGACCACTGCTGCGCAAACGCTCCTTAAACCCGCTCAACGCAAGGTCACGGCAACATTATCCAAATTGGTTCTCTCAGCACGTGCCATAGAATACGATTCGGGTCCCGCTGCGCAGGAAACCACCTCTCGCATTGAAAGTGATGCAGAGGAGCTCGATAGGGCTATCGTGGCTTTTGTCGTAGAAGTCCAGAGATATCACAGCGAGCGGCAAGTAACGGTCGGGGCTAAACGAGTACAAGGTTGCTTCTCTGTGGTTCACGTTGGACTTGGACTGGTCGGAGCTGGCTATGGTGGAACCTGGAAAGGATTTGGCTGGGTTCCTATGGATGACACCGAAGAGTTTCCCCAGACTGTCCTCACCTCGGATGCATTCTCGGAATTCAAGACACACATGGTGTCCGTGCAAGCGAAGTTTGGAAGCCTCCACACCGCTTTGAGAAACCGGGTTTATGAATCTCGTGAGTACCTTTCGGTATGATGGTCGTTCCTGGCGCTTAGCCTATGGGACAGAACAAGGTGTATGGATGGCTAGCCGGGAGGTTCTCACAGGGCTTTTGACGCTCCTGCTATTTGTGTCCAACCTTCATATCGCTCGCCATGTCGATATCGATGGATTTTTCTCGGAATCCGCTGCCGAGGAGGATAGCACATTGTACGCCCAGACAGTGGACAGGGCACGGCTGTTAAGTCGTACTTTAGAGTCGGCCTTGCAAGCCCTCTACGACGACGCGTCAATCCTGCTTTCGACCACCCAACGCATCCGTCAGCCCCCAAGTAGAGTGGCCTCCCGAGACGAACTTTACGACCATTTGGATGCAATAGCTGCATCGATCAAGTCGAACCTCCAATTCGTTCTACAGACCCTGGACGCCTTGCTATCCGTTGGACACGATCAATCAGACATTGCTGAAGGGGACTACAAGGGTGCAATTGAGTGGCGGGTATCGCGGTTAAGCATCATGGATAGTCATTATGACGCGCGGCCCATGTCGGTCCTCAACCCGGCCGACCCGGAGAGCGAAGATATCGTTGATATTGAGGTGGCATTTGGTGCTTCAGGAAGCAGGAGGGGGACAGCCCAACCTGACTCCCGAGTTCCATCGTTCCGCAGCCAATCTCAAATGTCTGACAACACAATCACTCTCGAGGATCTCTCCAAGCCCGATTCTGCGCGGATGGCCACGTCGAGTGACTATGCGCTATCATTACATACTCTGGTTCCATCAGAACGGAATAGGGAAGGATCAGTCCAGAGCGACACGATGTCGCTAAATGACGACGAATGTGGGTCCTTTCAACGCTCTGTCCTCACCTTTGATGACAAGGTATCACAGCGACTGTAACTCGGACTGCTACCAATGCGCAGAAGATAAAGAAGATTTTCGGTGACGATGCTCCTGAGCATATCATCAGTACAAAGCCGTGGTATCTGCGGCCGAACTACACCAAGAGTGAAATGACCATTGATGTAGATGGTAGCGTTCGTGCTGGTACAGTCCCCGCTCTGGTAGAACGCCTGACATCGCATGAAACTGGTGGTACGTACCTCGCGGTAGCACGGCAGGCCTTCCCAATGACCTGTTTATCAGACCCGACCTTTATCAAGACATTCTTGATGACGTACAAGTCATTCACAACGCTAGACGAGCTTTTCGATCTCCTTGTCCGACGCTTCTACATCCAGCCACCTAATAACCTAACTCCTACGGAGTCGGAGGAATGGAGGAAACTCAAGCAACACATCATCCAGATGAGGTTCGCTCTCTTGATTTTCGTCGGGTCTAGTCTTCACAAGTCTCTTGTAGGGTGCTCAATACATTCAAAGCCATGGTAGCCGACGACGATTTTCTCGAGAAGGAAGACATGTACATTCTCGACCGGATGAAGGAATTTCTGTTGCAAGATGCTGTCAGCAAGATTGCAATATCTAAGCAACTGGTGATTTTAATCGATCGTGCTGTAGGTGATGCGAGACTACTAGAATGCCTTGATTTTAATGAGATTCTCAGCGCGCCGGAGAACTCAAAAAGACGATCACGCCGAATCTGGTGTCCCCTCCCTCATCCATTATGCCCAAGGCAGGCAAGCGAGTGAAACTCCTGGACGTCGACCCTCTGGAATTAGCGCGACAGTTGACGATTTTGGAAAGTCAATTGTATCAAAGAATCCGCCCCATGGAGTGTCTATTGAGGTCGCGGGAACAAAAGACCGACCACAATGATAACATCGCTCGGGTTATTCAAACCAGCAATAGGGTAGGTGTCACACCTTGGTATAAACACTTCAGCTAATGCTCCACAAGATTGCCAACTGGGTAGCTGATGCAGTTCTTATTCACGAAGACTCGAAGAAACGAGCGGCTGTTCTCAGACAATTCATCCTCGTTGCTGATGTAAGTAATCTGTATGGTATCGGGGCTTGCCGCTGAACCCCCACGATAGCGTTGTCGATTTTTGCAGAATTATTCTAGTATGGTTGCTATCGTATCTGGGTTAAACTCGCCTCCTATCCGACGGTTGAAGCGCTCTTGGGAACAAGTCACTTCGCGACACATGACGCAGCTGAACGCTTGCGAGATGACGATTGATTCGGGAAAGAATTTCACTAATTACCGTTCGACGCTCGCCAAAGTTGCACCTCCATGCGTGCCCTTCATTGGTAAAGCACATGTCGAATGGATGGCGTTCAGTTTTGGATCCTAACTTGACGTATTTCTAGGTGTTTTCCTTACCACTCTAACGTTCATTCAAGACGGTTCCAAGGATACCCTGCCAGGTAGTTTGGTTAACTTCCGGAAGCGCCAGAAGGCCTCCGAAGTCATCCAAGATATCCAGCGTTGGCAAACTCTGCCTCATCACTTCCATCCGCTTGCCGGTGTTCAGATGTACATCGAAGAGTCACTCGGAAAGTTCAGTGATCAAGTCGACGTTGGCGATATGTTCTGGAATCTTAGTTTGGAGCGGGAACCTCGTGAAAGGGAAGACGAAAAGATGGCGCGTTTACTGCAAGAGAGCGGATTTTTGTAGATTTGGGGTTCGTGTGCGAGAGGATGATCTGCTTGTATCCATTGTCGTCTGTTGTATGGTTATGCTCGTCGAGAACTGCTTACTACCCTAGTTGGTCAACCAAATTTTATCATAAACATGATTGCTGGTTTGCTGTGAAATGTATGGTACAGATCAAAGCATACCAAGATCATAACATGCATGTGATTAAGCAGATATCAACATTCGATGACCATGTTTCTGTGCGGCCATCGCTACGAAAGAGCTCCTGGGAGAACGAGGACATGGGACCAACTGCTCCAAATCGGAGCCCCCGTACCGTTATTTACTTGTACCCCTCGCCCCCTGCGATTGGAACTGTGCAAACGTCGAGCTCCTCGGCACGTTTCCACCATAGCTCGTCGATTGATAATTGGCGGCATAGGAACCTACAACCCACGAGCGTCATGTCAGCAAACAACCAACAACGATCCATGGGATGGGGATCGTACCACGCAGCACGCCTCGCGGCCTAAAGCCCAAACAGTGCAACAAGAATTGTCTGAGCGTGTCGAACGCCGCCGGAACGACGATGTACGCGAGAATGAATATCGCCGTGGTAGTGACTGGATGTGCGACCACTGTAAATCCGACGTCTCAGTATTGAACTTTTGCCTTTTGAAGGAGCGGTGGGCGAGGAGAGAGTCGAAACGACACGGACCATAATCCATCAAGGCGATGAGGGCTGCGACGAACTCGTTCCGGAACGCTTCAAAGGGAGGATAAGTCCATACGGCCCAGAATGTTTGGGTGACGTAGGACCAGAGGACGATGCAAAGATCGGACACGAACGTCCACAAGGCGCGTAAGAGCTCGAGGATCTTGTCGCTCAGAGCTGGAAAATCAATGTCTTCGATGGGAGTGGGAGCCATGTCGTGTTATACTCGAGGATGGGAGGTGAGGTGAACGTGAAGAAGCCGAAAGGGGAGGCCAGTCGCACAGGAAGGGAAGGCCTCATGGTCCGAGCGCCATGACTGCGGGAAGCAGAATTTGGTAGATGACGAGGTTAACAAACTTAAAGTAGCACTACTTGGGCCTGCCCTCTCTCAACAACATTGGTGTGCATCATAGGCGGCGGTCGGACGTTTCACCCTGTCTCAGCTCAGCCTTTGGTGACTGGTCCCAAACCAAGCAATCAGGCTCAATCCTCGACACATCCCGAACGGTGCTGGCTCATGTCACAAAAAGAACCCACTTTCTTCGAGCGAGAGCGCGATCGGCTCTCCGCAGAGATCACCGCCGTAAGCTGCACTTTCACGAGTCACACAGCGGGATCCTGACAGGAGTCGTTCCAGGGATTCGAGGAATTACTCTCTTCGAGTAACGTCCTGAATCGCAAGCTGGAAGAAGTCCTTGGGATGACGAGAGAATACGAGACGATCGCTTCCCTTTGGCAAAGCTTCCATGAGTTGATGCGCGGTCAAAATCAACTGCCCAACGATCCCAGAACAGCTGTGCCTGGAACGGGTGCCCACGTCGTCTCCACCAATTCAGGACGTCAATAAGCTCGTTTCGTAATGACTACAATAGAGACAGAGGGGGGGTGAGCTACATCGTCATCATTTTTTCACAACATCGTTTGCAAGACTATCCAAGTACAGGCAGTAGAAAAGAACAGAGCGTGTGTACGTATTATTGCAGCAAAACAAGAGAGAGAAAGATAAAATGCTGTTTAAAAAAAGAAGTCCGTTATACATCTGCCCAAGAGGCAACCTGATTGGATTACAATGAGATAACGCCGTGGTGTCATCAATCATGCAACTTACCCAAGAGAACCCGGCAAACTCTTGCTGATCGCGAGATGACAACTGACCGTGCACCGGCGTCAAGGTCGGTTGTTCACGAGTGAACTCTTCGTCAAAGTTGCTCGTATCAGCACTGCCGTTCTACGGAATCTTGAGTATCGAAATCTGTAGAATTCGTGGGGACTTACAATGGTCGGGAAGTACGGTGGAGGAATGCGCTTGTTGAGCACGTCATCAAAGCTCACGTCTTTGAAGAACGGATGCTTCTTTATCTCCTCAGCGTCTGCCTTACTTGAACCGAGCCGACGCGAGGGATCCCTCGTCAACAACTGCGGGTGCCTCAGTACCTCAGAGGACCTGTCAGAGTCCCGTGGACACTACCTTTTGCAAGATCGAAACGGCGTCCCTCGGCATAGTGATCGGGTATAATGGCTCATCTTCTAAGATGGCATCGAAAATTTCATCCTCGTCATCACCACGGAAAGGTGACTGTCCAAGCAGCATTTCGTACGTCAGTACGCCAAAGGCCCACCAGTCAACGGCGCGTCCGTAACGCTGTTCCAGAAGAATCTGATCCAGTAGCACGTGAACTTAGTGGTATGGCCTCCTGAAGAATTGCAAATGCGAACCTCGGGAGCCATAAACTCTGGAGTGCCACAGAAGGTGCTTGTGGTCGAACCATACCACATATCTTCCTTGCAAAGCCCATAATCTGCAACCTTTACGTGGCCATCAAGCGTCAGCAGAATATTATCCAGCTTCAAATCTCTGTTGAAGTTAAGCTCGATTGGGACACCGGGCGGCAAGAGGTAACCAACCGGTAAATAATCCCATTGGCATGGAAATATTCCAAGGCCAGAAGGACTTCGGACGCATAGAACTTCGCTTGGCGGAGAGAGAACTGTTTGCGCTGGATGTGTAACATAAGATCTCCTCCACTAACATACTCCATCACAAAGTAGACCCGAGTTTCTGTTTGGAAACAGGAATGCAGACCAAGCAAAAAGGGATGGCGTTCACGAGCGGCGGCCAGAAACACACGTTTCTCCGAACGAGTGCTAAACGTCCATGAGCAATTGTCCTCAGCTATACTGCAGCACAGATATCACACCTTTCCACTTCATCATTGTCGATGATAAACTCCTTCTTCAAGACTTTGATCGCATACAATGCATTGCTTCTCTTTTCCTCCGCGAGCATGACTTTACCGAAGTTTCCTTTTCCAAGGACAGCTAGGAAATTAAAATCATCGAGGCCAACCTTCCGCTTGCGAGCATGGGCACGCTGAGTAGGGGACACAGTCTGGGATGTGACAACTGCCTCGGCCTGCTGACGCTGAAGTGCATATTGTTGTTGTTGTGAAGGCGGAGGAACCTGAGGAGGTAAGCTTTGCTGAGGGTAGGTAGGCTGCTGCCACCGAACAATCAGCTTCATCTGGGTTACAGATTATTCGCTACAATTCACCTGAGCCGGGGGGGCACCATAGTCTTCCTGTTCATATCCCGTCGGGGCCGGAGCTGCCGGAGGGAGCAATGGCTCGTTCGGGTAAGCAGGGGGAACAGGGACTCTTGCTCCAGGAGGTGGTCGAGGTGGAACACTCGACGGAGACTGTTGATGATACCTATGATCAACCCCATCCTGAGTAGGCGTGCGACGACCGTAGGGTTCCGCGGGCGGTGCCGAAGGTGGTACGTCTGCTGTTCCTGTGAGGTGTAACCGCTCCACACTTTGAGTGATGGGAACATCAACTGGCGGAAGTGGTGCGGCCTGGGTCTGCGGGGTATGGATCTGCGTGACCGGTCTTGCAGCGGCAGTTCTACCCCCGCGCGCTCGGTTGATGTCACGCCAGTCACGAAGCAGTTGATTGGCGGTTTCCATGGACATGCCGCAGAAGTCGGGAACGAGGTGCGCACAGTTGGCGTGACATGTGATCTCACACTCGGTACACCGGCGGGCATTCTTGCGACCAAGAGGGAGGATGTAACCACAATGGCAGCACCAGTTCGCGCCAAGATTGGTGATAGGCTCAAAGCGGTGAGGGATCCGGTGGTTGATCTTCTCTGCATCGTCATCCTATAACGCGAGATAGATACTCATCAGCCGAAGAAAGAGCAGCCGAATGGGACGACATACCCCTGTATTTGATTTGGAGATACATTTTGTGACAACCTTCTCGTAACATTTCTTGTGGCACGTGTATCGACAATCTTCGCATTGATATCCCAGCGCATTGAGAAGGAAATCGCCACAAAAAGCACAGAGCATGATCTGGTAGAATTGCTGTTGAACGAATTTATGGCCGTTCATTTCGTGAACTTCGCCTTTACGTTTCCTGACGGCGCCTTGACGACCGAGCCCTCCGGGACCATCCAGAGGACGCTTCCTCACGTTCTCCTTGACTGTGGCACTGTCATCAAAGTTATGCAACGCAACGGCACAGGGTACGAACCAAAGTTCAAGTGTAAAGCCAGTGCACCGGCAGGTTCAACAGCGAACCAAGCATCGATCCCTTCATTCTGACTCGTGAGGCCCATCGAACCACCAGGCTGACCCATTGCTCCAGGGCCTAGATTCAGCGGCGCATTTACGTCTCCGAAAGCACCAGGTTGCCCTGGCGGCCTCCCAACTGGTGGATCACCATCCATAGCACCGGCTGTCACCCAACCGCCCTGACCGCTGTCCAACATGACCTTTTGCCGTCTCAGTGCTTCGACAAGATCGCTGATCCGGATCCAAAGGAGACCGATGGGAACGGGGTGTGTCTCAGAAACTTGTTTATCGTAGACTGCGATCTCGACTTCGTTTGCTTTATCGACGGTGATCTCGAAATCTTCGTTCCAACGGTCCGTGCGGGATGGATGAGAGCGAGCGCGTTGAGTGCCTTCAATCTTGAGGGAAACATGGGTTTCAACGATTTGCTTGGACGAGGAACGAAGTCGGCCCAAAGAAACAATAGGAGGATGATCAAGTTCCCGGGCGCCCTTGACGGTGACAAATAGCTTGCCAGACAATGGCTTGGCACGCATATTCTCCTTGCGCTCGCCGCCCGCGCCTGATGCCTTTATTTAAAATCGCGGAGGTAACGGGAATGGAGAGAATCTCACCGGACTGTTGATCCTCTTCCTCCACGTCGTCTAGAATGTGTAAATTCTTGTATCGCTTGAGAGCGGACTGCAAAAGTTGAATCTTTTTCTCGCTCTCGACTCGCTTGCTCTCAGCATCCGCGCGAGATTTCTTGTCTCCATCCGCTTGGTATAGCTTTGCCATCTTATCGATGCCCTTTTTGTACTGCAACTCGACCTGGAGCTTGAATTCGAGCTGATGAAGCATCCTGGATATCTTGGCGGTGGTGTGAGGGGTGTCGGCTTTGATGAGGTCAAGGTTCGAGTATTGCTTGACCTGAGGGATGCCCTCCTCACTCCCAAGAAGTGTCTGGGAGGTGTCAGGGGACCCGGCGGTACGACCACCGGGACCGGAGGAGTCGACGTCGGAGGGAGGAATTTGTGGGAGGGAACGGTCTCTGTCTGTGCCACGACCGGACTTGGTAGCGGAGGACGGAGACAAGGGAGAGGCTGCTGATCGAGAAGGATCGTCGCGCTGGGCCTGGAGCTTCTTGCGAGCCTGGAGCTCGCGTAGAGTATCTTCGAAGTAAGACAAGGAGCGCTCGGCTTCCCGAATCTTCGCATCGTTGCGTCTCAGGACGTCTGGGTTTGATGTCGCTTGGCGAAGATGCCTGGACGCATCAAGGACTTTTCGTTCTGTTTCGATGCGTTTGAGGACATCTTGTATTTTCTGGTCGAGCTCGTCAAGCTTGTGAATGGGCTGGTGAGCGGGTGTGTTTGTCGATGGGAGCGATAACGACGTACCATGACCGTTCAAATGCAAAAGGTGGATCCCCGTGTGATCTGGCTTGGATGACGAAGTAAGTAACAGTCGATGGTGGGCGTGATACCGAGATAACAACCCTATCCAAATTCTGTTTTCACTTGGCTATCTCGTAATCATCCTATTTAAATATTTATCGTTTCCTCGCCCCTGTCCTCCATGCCTTCCTTCTCCTCCCCCTCCTCCATCCGCGTCGCGTCCCAAGACTACGCCCTCCGTCTCAAAATCACACATAATCTGGTGCATGGATTGCCCTCTGATGTCGTACACAGCGTCAAAGGGCGCTTACCCAAGGAACTCGACGTTCTCTGGTTATCCGATCTCACTATCTCGCTCTCCGGGTCGCTCGACGGCCACCAAATACCCGCGCACGACATCGCGCGCTCGGGACTTGTGCACCACCTCCAAGCCCACTTGAGAACGGCACGCTTCCACCACCACCACCTTCTTTTCGTGCACTCATGTTTCCCTCCAGAACGCAGATCGACTCGGTCTCAACAACGTGTCGCGCCCGTTTGTCGACGACGCAGACGGCCTCTCCAAACGTTGGCAACAACTCCCTATCATCCTTGCTGGTATCTGATCCCGTGTTCCAAGTGACGCTGACACCTTCACGCCCATTACCCCATGCGTCACGTCCCCATGCCAACCTCGTTTCCTTGCACCTTGCCTATACCTGGAGGACCGTTTCAGGACGCAGTGACATGGTCGATTCCGGTCACCTGGTCGGAGAAGTCAATCTGTTCTCTCCGACTCTCTTTCTCCCCGCCAAAGCGCTCCTCAATCGTGTGACTGAACAATTTTTAATATACCACCTTGTAGGGTGCGTTGTCACTCGATGAGCTCGGATCAATTCGCACTCGATTTATATAGCCGTTACCCTCTCATTTTTGGACCTTGGTGCAAGGTAGGTATATGCGTCACCTTTCGAGGCGACACTCATTTTTCTGTCAGAGGCTTGACCTAGAGATGCAGTACTTCCCATCCATCGGTCACTCTATCGTGGAAATAATGACTCGGTCGCAAAACCCCCGGTTCTTGTCGAAATGCAAGCGTCTTTTAAAGGTATAATCAGTCCGCGGGTCTTTCCCTATTGATTCCGACTACGAGGTCGTAGATCGCCCGCAGTCATCATAAATTTGTCACCCAGACTTGCACCGCCGCTCTAATGTCCTGCATCGATGACGCTACTTCCGAGACGTCGGAAAAGGAAATGGATGATCCTCCCGCGACGCCCGTTCTCACAGACGGACAGGTTGTGTGCGAGAGTATGGAGCAACTTTTCCGGGTGGGAGTTCCCCAACGGCGTTTCAAGGTCGGTCGTATTCAGTCACCTAAGCGAGGACATATGTCGTACACAGAGTTTACAGCCGTCAGCAACGCCCCAATTCATGTCATTGCCACAGGATGACGATGACAGTCTGCTACCGTGTATGCCCGACGCAGGGATCAATGATGAAGCCTCCTGGGTCGAGCTGCCCGAAATTGCGACGCCACCTTGCGCACTTGCGGCTCATTCCTACCAAACGTTGCCAGAAGACATGGATGTATTCGCCAAAGAAGATTGGCCTGAGGATGGGATGTGGCGTTTTTATGGCGCAGATACCTGTCCGGGCGAACGCGAGTTTGATGCCCAATCGGATGAATCTCTTATCAATGCATCTTTCCCATTAGCAAGCATCACCACGCGTTCTCCTCAAGCCTGCTCTTTTACTCTTTATCACCACCCAGATGTCGACTATCATAAGCCAGACCCGGCTGCGAGCGGATTGCGTTATAATGCTTCTCAGTTAGCCTGCCTGGGAGATTCCGAAAACTTGGCGATGTTCGCAAACCTAACTCATTCACCATCACATGCCCCGCATGACCATCATTATTCTGAGAAGTATGAACAGCTGATGCGGGAATCGGGGACCTGCCAAGTTGACTCAGAAAGCTTTGAGAGCTTGGACAGTTCCTCCGATCGCGAGGTGGAGGATTCAGATTCGATATTGTTCGACCTTGACACGGATGCTGCCGACTTGACAGTATTTGATGCCGATCTGGTCTGGTAGTACGAATAGTGTAGAGGTAATCCAGTTGTATTTCAAACGTGGTATCCGAGTTCCGAAACATGAGGCCGGAAAATACAGACTCCGCCACTCCGCTATTTCTAGCTGCAGTGATTACAGCGACCTCGAAAGAATCTGTCCCGGTGTCCCCTCCTCCTCCTCAAGCTTCATTGAAGGCTTGTCTGCCTCGACGACGCCCTCTCATCGCCATGCTGCCTTTCAAGCGCAACAAGATCGACACCAGCGTGAGTTGATCGCCCCAGCGATCCACAACTTGCGCGGTCGTCCTACCATCTCTCACCTCGTCCGTTCCTTTAGAAATTGACAGACGAGGAGCAGAAGCTCTTCCGGCTGTATGGCAAATTACCCACACACAAGAACATCCTCACGAAAATGCAAAAGGTCTGTTACTACGCCCAGCATGCGCCGTCCGTGATCGTCTGCTGAGGGAACATCCTGTCATCAGGATCGCAAATACTTTGATTCAGGCGACTATGCATTGTCGAAAGCGGGCGTCACTCCCCAAAACACCGTTGGCACTGCTATCCCCAATCCCGAAAAGTATGCATCCTTCACACACACCGTCACACTCCACTCATCGTCCACAACATCAGCATTCCTCATGCATCATCGCCTCCAACATCGCATCAAGGGGGTCTGTCCGTATCACCAACAAACTGTTCAAATACTGCACGAGAAAGTTCACTGTCTCAGTCCGAAATCGATTCGAACTTGAAAGAAGACAAGGAATCCGACAGCCTCGCAAACGGAGAAGACCAAGAGGCATAAGACCGCGCTTTTGAATCAGTTCATTCTCGCTGTTTCCTCTCAGACTCTGTTGTTGTTCACTATTCCCGCTGTCGCCTTGATCATATCTGTCCTGTGGCTCAACCCCATGCCCTACCCTGTGTACCACCCGAATCTGATGTCTCGATTGCCTGACCACACCTCTTTGCAGTCACCGTAACACTATCCTACTGTTTTGATTTTGTATTATCACCTGTAGGGTTAACACGCACATGCAGCTACTCTAATATATCACTCAATTCACGCATATTGCTGGTGAGCGTGTCGCGCCTGTGGCAACTACAAACACGTAAATACACCGCGTCTGCCTCCATCTACCACCTTGCTGTGACCGTCTTTCCCCCTCTGTCTACGCGAAGACTATTCATGTCGCTCGACGCCTATCGCAGCGAAATCGCTCAGTACTTTACCGAGGCCGTAGCCGCGGACGATGTCCTCGTCAAGGAATGTAAGCGCGTTCGAGACCTCCCACAGTCTACCTGCCCACGCGTTTTTGTGATATCACCAAGGCATGAGCATGTGTAAAATGTATAATCTCACAGTGGAGTCCCTCTCATACAAGTGGCAAGCACTGTCCTATTCCAACACGAATACCCTTGCCATTTTCACCCTCCAATCCGTCCCCGATCTCAAGGCAAGGCTGCAACAGGAGGTGGGCAGACTCAATGCCACGAAGCAGGAAGCTACTCCGCGGGGCGCGGCCAGTCTCACCTTCGGAAGAGGGCGAGGCAGGGCGCGTGGGATCGCAAAGTCATCGATGGCGAGGACCCTCGATGCGGGCCTGAAGATTGGGCCACTGCGACCGGGCATCATCAAGTCAGAGGTTTCCGAGTTTTCGGGACTGAGCAGAATCGTGTTTGAAGGACCGAGATCGGACGAACAATCTCGGAAAAGTCGAGCATGTGAGGGTATCGTGGATCACATCAAGTGTATCTGCTGATGACATTGCGCAGATCGATACATGTACGAGAAAGTGACAGGGAGGAGTGAAGGTGGACTCTTTTCTCGTTTCAAGTCTTCACGAGAGAACTGATATCGCGACGGGCTAGCTTTGGATGATCGCATTGACGAATTCGCTGATCTCGTTCGGAGACACTATCGCGTTGACGAGTTTGCTGATCCAGACGCTGCTACAGAGGTTTGTTTCCCTCACCCGACTGTACGTGTAATTTACACCCGTTCCAGGAAACTACCACCGTGGTCGGGAGGATAGTCCATGACGCGGAAGTATCAGCGTCAGGGGGAAAACTTGTCGAGTCGTCTTTAGTCCTGGAGTCCTCACGAATGATGGGATCCGGTATCCGCGTCCCAATACGTTTCGCTCCGGGAACCAAGTTACGGGGTGGAACCAAAGGCGTTGGTGGGATGAGCTTCTTTCCTGGTGCAATTGTGGCGCTACGTGGCCGCAATGGTGGGGGTGGCTTTTTCCTCGTAGAAGAACTATTGTCGGTACGTTATACTCCCTCCATCCTAAAAGCTTCCTCAAGATTAATTGGTATACATTATTCCAGTTACCCCCGATCAAAATGCCACCGTTACCTCCGAGCGATGCGAACGCTACCTTTTCCATGTGTATTGCATGCGGGCCATTCAGCGTGGACTCAGACCTGGAATATAAACCCTGGGTGAGCTTACTTGACAAAGTGAAAGAAAGCAGGCCTGCGGTCATACTCCTGGTACGATGAGACTTGTCCGTTTTAGAACTTTTCTGACGTTTGCCATGCATACCAGATTGGACCTTTTGTTGACGCAACGAATTCGCGCGTCAAGGACGGGGATACGGACGAGACGCCTCAACAGCTATTTGAACGGCAATTTACCGAGAGACTCCAGGATTTCCTGGTCCAGTCCCCGGGCAGCACGGTACTGTTGGTTCCGAGCATCAACGATGTGATCAGCGACCACGCTGTCTTTCCGCAGTGCGAGCTCGAACCTGAGTTCAGCAAGGATCCTGTGAGCTTGACATTATCCACCAGGAGCACCTCTTAAATGATTCGTCATATAGCGCATCCGCCTGCTCCCAAACCCTTGCCGCTTCTCTGTCAATAGGATTTCATTTGCAGTGACAAGCGTCGATACTTTGTTTCATATCCGCAAGGAGGAATTCTTTAGACGAACACCAGAGGTTGATTCGCTGACTCCGGCGTCTGAGCTCGCGATAGACGGCATGTCTAATCTTGCACGCAATATTTTACAACAGCGAAGGTAACCCATTGATATGCCATCAAAGCCCATCTGATAGCTTTTGAATAGCTTTTACCCAATATTTCCTGCTCCATTCGACGTCGCACATGAAGTCAACCTTGATGTCACGCACTCGGAGGGGATCAAGTTAGTGGAGAGTGAAGACGAATGTGCACCGGACGTGCTTGTGTTCCCAAGTCGCTTGAAGCATTTCTCAAAGGTAAGCATTTGCGTTCGTATGAGGTGATTTGGTCGGGTTCATGGTCGCTCTAGATGGTGGACAATACAACTGTCGTCAACCCATCGTTCTTGCCTAAAGGTACCTACGCGATGCTGTCGTACGCTGGTCAAGGATCAGGCTTGGCAAAAGACCGCATAACAGTAGATATATCAAGAATATCATAGATATCATTTCGTCCCGTTCTCTTGTTCCCATGTATGAAGCATCATGCTGGTGAGCTATCGCTAATTCACGTCGCATTGAAAGCATCTCCTAGTGCCTTGGTTGCATCCGCCACCATGGTCCTCGCGGCGGCCAGCACCCCATCCATTCCCAGTGTCTGGTGCGGAACAGCCTTATAGGTCTTAATTTCCACCTTGACTCCCAGCCCTCTCAACTTCTCTCCATATGCGATGCCTTCGTCCCTTAGTATATCCATCTCACAGACCCCTACCCATGCCGGAGGTGCATTGGCCAGGAGTGTTTCCGGTGCGAAGATAGGGGAGTTGTCCCAGTTTGCCCATGTGGTAGGGTCGGGAAGGTAACCGCGACGGAACCACATCATACGACCCGTGTTGAGCCACACTGTATCTTTCATCTCTTTCCAGGAAGGATACATGTCACCAGAGTCGGAGGCGGTATTGTCAATGACTTGTAGTCGCGCTCGCGTGAGTCGCCAAAACTCATAGTAATGAGGGGGCACAAATGTGCTCACCGGGCACGACGAGAAGTTGGAACATAATCGGAATGGGAGGATTCAGCTCCTGAGCCTTGAGTGACGCGATAGCTGCAAGGTTTCCACCACTTGAAGGTGGTTTGTCACATGAGCAACTCCTGATCGTCGGACCGCCGCGTGGCTTTTTCATAGAGACGATTCACGACACTTGCCTCGACGAGCCTCCCACGGCGATCTTGTTCACATTGGCGTTCAGCTTGGACGTTCCGTTCTGGTGGATCCACTTGAGGGCATCGATGGTGTCGATCACTGCAGCGGGGTATGGATTCTCGGGGGCGAGCCGATAATCAAGGCAGATGGTGAGGCAGCGATGTTCTGTTTTTCGCACATTAGCGACATGTTCAACCGAGTCCGACGGAATTGGCAGTATAACGACATACCCTTGCATTGACGAGCGGCGAAAGAGGCCTGTGTGGCCAAACTACCGAGGGTCCAACCACCTTCAAGTTTAAATTAGGTCGGCACGAAACGATCCCGATCACACGAGAGTGCGACTCACCTCCGTGGATGTAAAGAAAGACGGGCCACCCCTGAGCGGGTGGCTCACCCTCAGGCGTGTACACCCGAATCTTGCAGTTTTCGAGTGCGAAATCTCTCACGGAGCCGACCTGAACCACGGGTGAGGCGCCAGGGACGACCGGTAATTTGCGGATGTCAGGGTGCCATGGGATCGTGTGAGGGGGGACGACGGGCGCGATGTGTTTGTTGTGGAATGGGACGTATTCGGGGTCGAGGCGGGGGAGGATGTCGGGATGGATGGGTTGGTAGATCGGCTCTGACATGGTGTCTTTTTGGGACACGTTATCGTTCGTTCGAGCTTTATAGAGGGGGGAGTGCACACATGACCTGCCAGGTTTTAAATGGGGGACGCGGTGCCGCTATCATTATCTTGTTCCCGCCAGGTGATATCGTGCGTAGACCTCCGGTGTCCGCGTGCACGGTCGGTGTCACTTGACCGCGAAACGGAAGCTCGTCACCTTCCGCCTGAGCAAGGATTGTCTGGCGCTTGAACAAGCTTGCTGCATCTTTAGATAAATTACAGACAAACGATATAATTCCTGCTTACCATCCATCCATGGCCCCATCTACAAAAATACGCACTCTTGCAAGAAACGTGCCATCCTTTGGTCATCGCTTTCACGAGGTTCCCTCTCCAAACTAAGACTCCAGAACATATTGCTGGTCCCAGCTTGACCTGTGAATTTTCCAAGTGACTCTTCAATGGACCTCTGGCAGGGAATGGAAGTGATGAGGGAGAACAGAACTCTCCAGCGTTGAATATCTTGGATGACTTTCGAGATCTCCTGACGCTTTTGGAAATTAACCAAGTTACTTGGTAGCGCGTCTTCGCTGCCGTCCCGGATGGACGCCAGAGTAGTAAGGAAAACGCCTAGGCAGTTGGATGAGGCTTTAAAGGAATGTTGCTACCGCGGTTCCTTACCAACGAAGGGCACACACAGCGGTGCAATGTTTGCAAGGGTCGAGCGATACTTGGTAAAGTTGTTTCCCGAATCGATCGTCCTTTCGCAGGCATCCAGTTGTACCAGGTCCTGCGAACTGACTTGCTCCCAGGAACGTTTCAGTCGGCGTATAGGAAGCGAGTTGAGGCTGGATAAGACCACCACCATACTGGAATAATAATTTTGCAAAGATCGGCAACTCTGTGAGAACATCAGTCATGACTCCCAGATACGACACCATATGACTTGCATCGGCGACAAGAATAAATTGCTTGAGAAAGGCGGCTCGTGCATTAGGATCGTTTTGACTGAGAACCGCATCGGCAACCCAGTTGACGACCTTCAAAGTGTCAACTGGTGCGCTTCCGCGATAGGATGTCAACTTACCCCATTAATGACTTGGATGATCCAAGCAATGCTGTCTCCGTGGTGGATACTTCCATCTTGTGATCTCGCCAGGCATTCCGCTGGGTGGATTTGTTGATACAACTGACTTTCCAAAATAGTTAGCTGCCGCGCTAATTCCAAGGGATCGATATGGAGGAAGTTTAGTTGGTTATTTGTCACGGGTACAAAAAATTCTGGAAGAAACACGGAGTTTGGTAGTATCCGCAAATTCCGAAAGTTGAGCTTGTTAAAAATCTCGTCAACAACCAGAACCTTCTTGTAGTCTCCTATGACTTACTACAGCACGGTCAATCCAAACCAGCACTCGCCTAGATATTGCAGACGTGTTGACTACTTCTTGTCGCAAGAATTCATCCGATCAAAAATGTACATGTCACCGCTTTCGATGAGATCGTCATCTAAGTATGAGCATAGTTTCGAATGTGTTGAGTAACCTGAATGTGATCTGTCAAGACCTGTCCAACATAGATCAACGGTGAACAGACATTGATTGGACGACATGTAGCTTGAGCCTCTTCCACTCTTCTAGCCCGGTAGGAGTCAGGCTGTCCGGTGACTGGACATGGAAGCGTCCGACAAGCATATCGAAAAGCTGGTCGAACGTGACTCACGACTTGTACGTCAACAAGGACGTCCTGACGAAAGCTGTGTCTATTTCACACGTCAATAGACCAGAGAAAGTCTGCCATGCTGCCATGGACTACGAACTGATGGTCTCATGTGTTGTGAGGGGAGTGTTGCAGCATGGACGCTGCCATCCGCACCGATGACACTGGGGCCATTCTCTGGGTAGTTAGACCGTATATACTACGGGCAGTGGGTCAGCGTGTCCGCCATAGTGTTGACTTCTCCCGGCACTATGGGCTGGCCCGGTCCGCGTATATGGACTCATGGTGGTCTTGAAGGTGGGACTTGATTCAGGGGGAGATTGCCTATTTGGGTGACCAAATTAAACATTGGCTGCTTCGTTGAATCACTGACCATGGGTGAGGGACGATCGTCGAAAAGTAAACGCAGCAGAGACAAGGACGACGAACACAGCACGAAAAAGAAACACAAGTCATCCCACCGGCGCGAGTCGGGCAAAAAGCACAGACGCAGCACAGACGACTCGGTCCACATCACCGACGATGACCCCAACGACGATGATATGTGGGTCGAGAAGAATATCGACATCGACGGCGAGCGGGTTCGTACGCCCGTTTCCTCGTGCAATACGTGCTCATCCCAATTCCTCAGCTTCTCGCAAAGGACATACCGACCGCAGAGAGTCTCAAGTTGACCTCCCAAGCACACGCCTCCGAAGAGGATCCCGTCCTTCCACCAACTGCGAGCACCGAAACTAAGCTGCGGCGCGACGAATGGATGCTCCTGCCACCT